>ML783945.1:413516-428874 GCA_009831015.1 Picea engelmannii | reverse complement strand
CATAGGAGAGAGAGAGTGGCACATATCTTGGAGAGGACTTTCTGTTTTAGCATAGAGATCTCTTGGCGTTGTATTGGCTATTTATATTAAGGAAGTTTTGCTGGGTTTTCTTCCCCTAGAGGGTTTCCCAGGATAAATGATGTGTCTCTTGTGAATGTGTATTTCTTAGTGATCTTGTTCTTATGTTGCTGTTATCTATTGAAACACAAAGAACTATAATAATGGCATAAACATTAACATCATCGACAGGTCCGACTGATTTACGACCTATATTGAGATCAGGTTCTTCTGACTGCCGCTATAGACAATGAAATGAAGTTGACCCCCTTTACCCACATCTGTGAGTGAAAGAGACATTCTCCTTCCTCTGGTTCACTTGGCTGGGCTTTGGTGGTAGCAACAGTGGCATTGGGTTCGACATCAATAATCTGCTTCCCTCCTTCTGGATTCGATTTAGAGTCAGAATTTTCCTTTGACTCAGAAGCTTTCAAATCGACCACTAATGACTACTTGGAGTGACATTCTTCGATGTTGTGTCAAGGGGTTTTATGGTATTGACACCACTTTCTTGTGTCTTTCTTCGACTTCTCATTACCATTCTTGGGTTGCGGCTTGGAATGGTTGTCCTGAGAGTGGCCATATTTTCTCTATCCCTTGTTTTGTGGGTTGGGGCCTCCTTTGCCTTGCTTCAACCGTGAGGAGTTTGCAGATCCAAACTCTCGCCTCTTCTGCTTAAATTTCTGCTCGATCTTGACAACATATCTATAAGCTGCACCTAATGATGCGATGTCGAGAAACTCCATTTCTATTTGAATGTATCTATGCAGACAACCATGATATTTGAGCACCAGATGTCATTCAGAGTCTTTGCTACCCAATTTGGTGCACAGGGTATGGAAAATATTGGTGAAATATGGTACTGTCTGGTCCCTTTCATGACGTAGCGTGGTCCGTCTTGTGTACTGGTCTTCGTAGCTTCTAATAGGGTAGTACTGTTGTTTAAAGGCATCCCTGAAGGAATCCCATGTGCGGGCGACCGCAAATATTGCAGATTCCTCTATGGCCCTTTGCTCAGAGTAAGTATTCCACCAGTCCTTAACATGGGGGACAACCTTGAGGTGTGCAAAAGTAATATTTTCCATATCAGAAAAATTGTGGACCGAAAAATACCCTTTGAGAAGATTCAACCATTTATCTACAACATCTGCATCTATCAGTCCTTCAAATAATTTAATATAAAAATTTACTTGTACCTTGAAGGGGGTTACATGGCCGCTTGATGAATATGCATCTCATGTGGGAAGCCACCAAAGGATCTGTGCAAAGTTGTCCATCATTTTGTTCCTTTGTCATGCAAGGGCTTCCTTGAGCAACAATTTAAAAGGATTTTATGCTCCATCATTTTCTTCTTGTCCCCCACGAGTTTCAATCGGGATCGACGCGACTGATCTTGCAAAGGCTCGATTGGTTCGAGTCCCAACTTATTGTACCCAGATCTTATCGGGGACATGCACAAAGAAAAATAAATGAAGAGCATACCACTTTGATACCACTGATCTAGATTTATAAGCGGAACAAAATGAATAATAGTCTGAATACAATAACACAAAGATATGGAGAACAACAATAGATATCCTGTGAACAATAACTTCTATTGAATAAATAAAATAGGCTGAAACTGTAAAACTGCAGTAAAAACAACTTGCTTGAATGGTGGTAGTTATCTCTGAGAAGAGTTGTGGCTACTACGCGCATCCGTCTGAGAAAAATGATTACAATGAGGCTCTAGTGGAATTTTTAACATTACTCATGAATGCCAAAAACCTAAACATCCAAAAGCCTAACCCTAGGAGATGAAACACCAAAAGTTATGCGGGCCTCGATGGGTAAGTTGGTACCTCAACTTCTCAGGGTCGTAACGTTTGCATACGACCTCTGTTTTAGGTGTGTGACAACCCACTGGAAAGGTATTTCCGAGAACTACACATTACGCCATCAATCTCTGACTCTGTTTATAGTTTGACTGTGGCAAGCCAAAAAACCACTATTTAGGGCCCCGGAATGGCCTTCGAAGTACAAAAATATGCACTGACATGAAAAAATCCAAAACAATTCAGTTGGAATAGGTGGGTGGCCACCAATATCCACCTGAATGCTATGTAGGGCTTAAGGATAGCCCCGAAAGTGTAGAACCCACAATTACAAAGAAATGTCATCATTACAGAGAAACATGCTAAACTAAAAATTGTCAAGAGGAGCCAGTTGGAATAGGTGGGTGGCCACCAATATCCACCTGGATTAGTGTATTTCCTTTTATTTATTTATTTTTATAATTTGATTTGTTTCTTCCTTCTTACATTTTTGCAACTTTGTATGTGTTCACCCAATTTTATTCATTATCTAAATAAAAAAATATTTTTTTTTCACTTGTTAATCATGCAATAACATTGAAAATAATATAATTGGTATATTAGGTACTTAATGTTATTACAAAATGGTTTATAGTGGAAGTCAACCAAATGGTTCTCATTATAAACACGAGGCTAGTACCAAAACCCTGCAAGCTAATACTAACAAGACATTTTTAATTAAAAAGGGTAGAGACGTCCGGAGACACATCCATGGGACGTTATCTGGAAGTATAACTTCAAAAATATCTCCATTCATTCACCAAAATATTGAACACAAGAAATATAAAAAACCCTTGAGGAAGGGTAACACCATATATTATTCCTTATGGAAGGAATGCACTCCCAAGCAATGCTTGCTTGTTACAATAACAATTTTCTTCACTATGCTCAATATATTTCTCATCCCTTCCTTATATAATACTACCTAAGAACATTCTAGAGAAGGAACCTGTTAGCACTCTGTAATTTGCCCAAGGCTGTGAGGCAGTCACAGAGACAACATCAAAACCGCTTCGAGTCTGGGATCTAGCCCTCCAAGACTCAGAGAGGGATCTCTCTGTCTGATATAGCTTTGTTTGAAGAGGTATTAGGCTAGTTATGAAGAACATGGGTTGGGGTTTTTAAATGATTGATTTGGAACAACAAGGAGGGCCATTGGGCAAATGGGGTCTGCGCTTTAAACAAGGTGATTCACTCTCAGCTCTGGACAAAGTTCTTTCATAGGGAAAAGTATCAACAATATTGGATCGAATTAAGTATGGATGGCATTGATTTGAGGAAGAAATAGGGGAGATAAAAACCAGGCACAGGAGCAGCTAAGAATTCCCGAACTAAGCTTTAGCAGAAAACATAAAGATCATCAAAAGCTCAGAGGCAGAGTATCTGCTGATAAATTCTGCTTCTATTACTTTCCTTCTGATAATAAGAACTGAAAACAAACATAATGATCACAGGAAAAAAATTAAACAGAGGAAAACACCACCAATATCACCACACATGAATCCTATAAAAGAAAACATGTTCATTGCTCCTGCTCATCTCAAAATTACAGAGAATAAAAAGTCTTCTGGTCATGCATAACCCACAATCCAGTCCAGGAACCTCACAGGTCGAACCATTTTGAATTAAAATCATCTGGATAAATAGGATATACCATCCCAATTAGTTTCTGAAGTCGGTTTAACCGCCTCGGCTAAAAATAGCCACCACTCCCACAAAATTTGGAGCTTTCTGCCATGAAAAACGGACCGGTTTTCTACGAAAAAGGGGTCCGAGAAGATGTGATTTTTTCTTCAATAATGATACCTGGGAGAAAACTGAAAGAGGATATTGTATATGGGCATGTGCTGGAAAAAAACCTCCTTCGGTTTTGCCAAATTCGTCCCCAGCTGGCCGTAACAGCTCTTGCAAGATCGGGACTGTAATGGAAAATTGAAAATGTGGAAAAATAGGTCTCGAAGATGAATTCGATTCTCCCTGATCGTGGTGCCATTGGAAAAAATGGGAGAGGTTTTTGTTCCTCATCCTGTGCTGAGCAAAAACCTCTCTCGGATTTTTAAAACATGTCTCTGTTTTCCCAGAAATCGATCTGAAAGATGGCATGGTAAACAGGCAAAAATGGTAATTTTTTTGGGAAAGCGGTTTTTTTGCGTGGTAAGCGGTATTCCGGAACCCCTCGGGCGGTCTACATTTAATGAGGGGGGAGGGAATACCGCTTACCACGCAAAAAACCACTTTCCTAAAAAATTTACCATTTTTGCCTATTTTACCATGTCATCTTCCAGATCGATTTTTGGGAAAACGGAGACGTATTTTAAAAATCCAAGAGAGGTTTTTTCTCAGCACGGGCTGAGGAACAAAAAAATCTTTCAGTTTTTTCAACGGAGTTACGAGCAGAGAGAATCGAAGACATCTTCGAGGCCTATTTTTCCGTATTTTCAATTTTCCGTTTCAGTCCCGATCTTGCAGGAACTGTTACGGACAGCTGGGGACGAATTTGGCGAAACCGAAGGAGGTTTTTGTCCATCACATGCCCATCTCCAATAAAATATTTCAGTTTTTTCCCAGGTGTCATCATTGAAGAGAAAATCACGTCTGTTCGGACCCTTTTTTCGCAGAAAACCGGTCCGTTTTTCATGGCAGAAAACTCCAAATTTGGTGGGAGTGGTGGTTGTTTTTGGCCGAGGTGGTTAAAGCGACTTTCAAAACTAATTGGGATGGTCTATCCTATTTATCCAGAGGATTTTAATGTAAAAGGGTTCGACCTGTGAGGTTCCTGGACTGGACTGTGGGCTGTGCTTGGCCATAAAGACTTCTTTATGTAATTTTTGAATGATCAATCAGTGATGGACATATTTTTTTTTCTACAGGATTCTTGTGTGGATGTATTGGTGGTGTTTTTCCTCTGTTAAAGTGTTGTCCTGTCATCTTTCTAGTGTTTTTTCAGTTCTTATTGTCATAAGTAAGTAAACAGAGCAGGATTTATCATCAGATACTCTGCATCTGTCCTTTTGACAATCTTTATGTTATTCATCTAAAGATTTCAGTCAAGGAATTCTTAGCTGCTCCTTGGCTTGTTTTTTTCCTCCCTTATTTCTTCTTTCAAAACTCAATTCAATCCAATATTTCCACTACCTTGCCCTTTGTAAGAGATTTTTCCAAATCTGAGAATTAATCACATATTCAAGTGTAGACCCCATTTGCCCAATGGCCCTCCTTGCTGTTCCAAATCAATCATTTAAAAACCCCAACCCATGTTCTTCATAACTTGCCTAATACCTCCTCAAATAAAGCTATATCAGACAGAGAGATCCCTCTCTGAGTCTTGGAGGGCTAGATCCAAGACTTGAAGTGGTTTTGATGTTTCCTTTGTGACTGCCTCACAGCCTTGGGCAAATTACAGAGCGCTAATAGAATGACGACTCGACTGGGGACTTTTCCCAGTAGTGCACTTCAAGCTCCAGCTCTGATCACTGATGGTGGACAGTGACCAGACACAAGAAGGCTGAGATCATTCACCTGGCGACTCCAATCATCTCCAGACAGTGCCAGCTCGAAGATTCCACTAGAGGAAGAACCTGAAGCATGACCAAGCAGCCTAGAAAGACCAGGTATTCAAGCACAAATTGCATTCAAGACATCTTTGGTTTTATCTGCAATTATGCCTTGTCTTTCTCTAAGCCTGATCAAAAGTATATTGTTGAAGAGTATTTGGATCATCAATCAATTGATGAGTCTCAAGAGATCATATCCCCAATTGTAGATTATGTACATGCTCATACACCTGTGCACATCCCAGATGCACCTGTAGAAACCCTAGTGAGACATAAGCCTCCTTCTCTATCTCCTACTCCTGCTAAACCTCTGGATGTTTGTAAACCCCTTGCTTCATCTCCTATGCTTGCAAAAGTCCCAGACCGATACAAGCCTCTAGATTTGCCTCCTATTCTCCATGACCTCCTTGTCAATTACATTAATAATCTGCCTAGGTATGATGGAGAAAATGAGAAGATCAATGCTGAAAAGCATATTCAAAACCTTGAGGATTTCCTTGACCTTTATGAGGTTGAAGATGATGATGTATGTATCAGGATGCTTGCCCTGTCTTTGCAAGGTAAAGTTAAAAATTGGTTTAGAAATCTGCCAGCTGCAAGCATCGGAAATTTTCATCAGTTCATGCAAGTGTTCCTGGATAGGTGGGTGATCAGGGGAAATGTTTTCCTCATCCTAGAAGAGTATGAACACTTGAAAAGAAAGCCAGGGGAGACAGTACAACAATTTTCAGCCAGATTCAATAAGGTATATCATGCAATACCTGCTGATATAAGGCCACCCCCAGGATCTGCCCACTTGCATTACCCAGAAGCCTTTGATCCTGAAATGGCTTTCCAATTAAGAGAAAGGAACACTGCAAGCCTTGAAGAAATGCAGAACATTGCAGTTGATGTGGAGACCAACTTGCTGATCAAGAGGTCAAAGTTAAAGAATAAAGAAATGGAGCAGCTGAAGTCATCAGAAGTTAAACTGGAGATTTTGGCCAGTGCCATGGAAAAGCTGATGCAGAAGATTAACATACAAGAGGAGCTTGCTGTCCAAAGACATCATGGTCCCTTGATTTCAGAGAAAGAAAATGCCACAGTTCCCAAACATGTTACTGCACACCCTTGGTACCATGGTTTGAATAATGATTCGTTCATGTATTCAATTCACAACACAGTCAAAGATGAAGCTCCATCTCGACTTGTAGAGGAACAACCAACTAACATGATATGCATGTTCAATGGCATTTCATCCGTGGATGATTTACCCAAGTTTAACCAGTATGAGGATGATCATGGAGCTGAAATAGAGGTTGACTGTTCAGAGAAATCAACATCATGTCATGGGCAGGAAGGAGATCATTTACAGTTCAGATGTGACAATCAGCCCGTACACAGCAGTCATGACAACGATAAGGAATGTGCAGAAAATGTCAGAGTAAGTGAAGACACTTTGCCCTTATGTTGCTCATCTTTTCAATTTCGGAAAAGAAACTCTAGGTCAGTTGTAAATAGTGAAGACATAAATTTCTCTGATCAATCAGTTGAAGATGCCCTTAAGGATATGGAGGCTGTTCTAAACCCAGTATCGCAGCCCTTGACATACATTGATTTTCAAATTCTTGATGATAGCTTAGAGCTTGAGGCAAATTCTGAGTTAATCCAAAATAACTCTGTACCATTGTGCTTTAATTCATTTCGAATTTTGAAGAAGACTCTTAGACAAGTGTTGAAGGATGAATACAGAAACAAGAAGGAAATTTTATTTGAGTCAATGCAGCAATCTTGTCAGTCTTTTCAGGATCCAATAGCTGATCAGTTGGATGGCCTGTGTGGCCAAAATCATTCTTCATTAGCCAGTCATGAGATAAAACGCTGTTATGATATTGACATGATCATGCAGTCATCTTCTTTGTCGTTTGCAGCAGAGGCATCATTTCACAAACCATCAGAGCATCCATAGTCATATGAGGAAGTGTTGGAAGACACAAAATGCATAGCTGAAAAATCGAGTCTTGATGCTGAGTTGGGTGAGGTTGAAAATCAAAAGATGGGCCAAACATATACTGATCCCGTAGCTACCTATATGGAGAAATGCTTTAATACAGGATATTTTTCCATTGCCAGTGTTTTTCCTATGGTTTGGGTTTATCAAAACTTATGTAAGGGAAAGCAGGGTGGAAATTACTCTCAAGCACGAGTAACATCCTTATTTCTGAGTTTCATCACAGACAGTGGAAGAACAGAGCCAGTAAATCAACTGCTGGATTGGCTCCATTGGCATTTTCCCATTACCTAGCTGAGCAATGATTGCAGTAGGGTAGGTAGGAAAAAATGAATAAGCTCAGCACTCCGAGCATCTCTTTTTCAGCAGCGTTCATTTGATTTCGTTTTAGTTGCAAAGATCAAAACATGTACAGGTGGCAGAATAAGTTTTTGGGATCAACCCAATGGATAGAGCTCTGGTCTGCATGTTCAAAAGTCTGTGGTTCTTGACACCTCCTGAAAGAAGCTGCCATCCCCAGGTGGAGCCTATGTTGGGGTCCTATAATTATAGGTGACTCGATTCTTCGACTGTTAATTTGGCATTTCTCTCGTGATGACAAAGTCGTGGCTCAGGTGATTCCGCTTCCTCCCTCCATTCTTGTCGCTCAATCCCCCATCACCCTATCGCATCCTTCATCCACGCTGCGCCCTCACTCCCTTGTCATGTTGCCCCTTTGACCATTTTTTCCCGCCACCCATCCGTGAATAAACAAGGCTTAGGATGAACAAAATAATCATAAAGGTAGTTAGATTACCGATAATGTTAGTATAGGTTAAACTAGCTAATAAATAACTAGTTATTAATTAATTAATTAATTGATAATTAAGTTAAAACCTAAATTAGTAATTAAGTTAGTTTTTGGGTTAAATAAAACAAATTAATAAAAACATAAAAAACATATATTTAATAAAAATATAAAAAATATCTATAAAAAACCTTATATTATAAATATATATTATAAATATAATAAAACAATTTAAATAAAATAAAAAAACATAAAAACAAACCAAAATATAATAAAAATTAAAATATTAAATAACATATAAAACTAAAACATAAAACAAAATATTAAAAAAAAAAAACATATAAAATACAAACAAATTAAATATACAAAAACGTGACATATAACATGAAACATATAAATAAAAATATTAAATAAAACAAATAAAAACCAAAACATAAATCAAAATAATCCTAACTCTACCCCTCCCCCTTACGTCACCCCCACATCATACTCCATTACCCCTCCCCCTTACGTCACCCCCACATCATACTCCATTACCCCTCCCCCTTACGTCACCCCCACATCACCTTCCACTCAACCCACCTACCTCCACTCCCCCTACGTCATACCCCATTCACCTACCACCCAAACTCCCGCCCTCATTTGATAACGCGCCCCTCATCCACCATACCCTTAATTAAATCAACGCACCCAAAAAATTCCGGAGCCCCCCTCACCTTCTGGAATTTAACGAGGGGGGGTTCGGAATTTGAATTAACAATCATGCAAATTTGAACGGCTCAGGATCGGGCACCTAAATCCATGGCCCATATTAAATTCCAGACCCCCCCGGGCGGTCTACATTTAACGAGGGGTGGGGGGGGGGTCCGGAATACCGCTTACCACGCAAAAAACCACTTTCCTAAAAAATTTACCATTTTTGCCTATTTTACCATGTCATCTTCCAGATCGATTTTTGGGCAAACGGAGACGGATTTTAAAAATCCGAGAGAGGTTTTTTCTCAGCACGGGCTGAGGAACAAAAACCTCTTTCATTTTTTTCAACGGAGTTACGAGAAGAGAGAATCAAAGACATCTTTGAGGCCTATTTTTCCATATTTTCAATTTTCCGTTTCAGTCCCGATCTTGCAGGAACTGTTACGGACAGCTGGGGACGAATTTGGCGAAACCGAAGGAGGTTTTTGTCCATCACATGCCCATCTACAACAAAATATTTCAGTTTTCACCCAGGTGTCATCATTGAAGAGAAAATCACGTCTGTTCGGACCCCTTTTTCGCAGAAAACCGGTCCGTTTTTCATGGCAGAAAACTCCAAATTTGGTGGGAGTGGTGGCTGTTTTTGGCCGAGGTGGTTAAAGCGACTTCCAAAACTAATTGGGATGGTCTATCCTATTTATCCAGAGGATTTTAATGTAAAAGGGTTCGACCTGTGAGGTTCCTGGACTGGACTGTGGGCCGTGCTTGGCCATAAAGACTTCTTTATGTAATTTTTGAATGATCAATCAGTGATGGACATATTTTTTTTTTCTACAGGATTCTTGTGTGGATGTATTGGTGGTGTTTTTCCTCTGTTAAAGTGTTGTCCTGTCATCTTTCTAGTGTTTTTTCAGTTCTTATTGTCAGAAGTAAGTAAACAAAGCAGGATTTATCATCAGATACTCTGCATCTGTCCTTTTGACAATATTTATGTTATTCATCTAAAGATTTCAGTCAAGGAATTCTTAGCTGCTCCTTGGCTTGGTTTTTTCCTCCCTTATTTCTTCTTTCAAAACTCAATTCGATCCAATATTTCCACTACCTTTCCCTTTGTAAGAGCTTTGTCCAAATCTGAGAATTAATCACATATTCAAGTGCAGACCCCATTTGCCCAATGGCCCTCCTTGCTGTTCCAAATCAATCATTTAAAAACCCCAACCCATGTTCTTCATAACTAGCCTAATACCTCCTCAAATAAAGCTATATCAGACAGAGAGATCCCTCTCTGAGTCTTGGAGGGCTAGATCCAAGACTCGAAGTGGTTTTGATGTTGCCTCTGTGACTGCCTCACAGCCTTGGGCAAATTACAGAGCGCTAACAGAACCTTCTATAAATCCTTCTCATATTTATTATGTTCACACTAATATATCTAACTACCATAGTGGGCCTTATTTATAATATAGTGGACCTATTCCACCTTACATTGAATGACCTCCACTATTATCACCATGGGCCTTTTAGCACCCCCATTACCTCCCTAACTACACTACAATCCGACTCTTGGGGGACTTCTATCCTTATATCCTCACCACAACAAGCCAAAGGTCTCGACAAATATTGAACCTAAATGGGGAGAGTGTGAAACCTACCTCCCAACCATTCCAACGACTACCCTAGACTTGCAAATAATGTACTTAATAACAATAATATAACTCAAGTAACTAACAAAATGAAGCCAAATTCAAGAAAAGGTTATCTTAAAAGTAAAAAAGTTTCATTGTCATCCTGCAAAGCTAATGGTTATCTTAAAACTAAGAAAATTTCAGTGTAATCCTGCAAAGCCAACAACTTGAAGAAGATCAATGGAATTGGATGATAAGACCCACTAGATGGGGGATATCATATATAAGGAATCCTTACATTAAAATAGAGGTTGTGGATAAATATAAAACACGATGAGGATTATGATAATATAATAAGTCACCTCTGCCAATGCAATATTGCATAGATGTTCTGAATTTTATGGCTAAAGTAGTTGTGGCCTCTTTGACTTTGTAATCCACTTATAAGCTGAAGAATATGAATAAGTACAACTTAATAAGACAATTATTGAAAAGGAACTCAATAATCAAATTTGCAGAAGAATCTATAAACAATTTGAGTAATTCGTTGTCATCAATTATATAAATAAATGAATAATATTATATCATAACAATATATTATGAATAACCATTTCTTTTATGAAAAGATATATTTTTTCTTCTTATATAGTGTTAAAACGTGTTTTAATGTTGTATAGTGGTTTGATGTAATTTTGTACTTAGAATTATAATCATGATCATTATAACATCATTTGTGGGGCACTTATACATGTAACATGGCCTCACTATACTTTTGTGATATTGCACATGGGCACATGGAGATGTTTTTGGGAGTTATTTGGTGGTGACTTGTATTACAGGTAATGGTGACCTACAATCAAAGGTCATTCTTATCCACTACTTTTCCCTTATCTCTTGATGAGATGATCATCAACCTTTATGGATTGGTTGATCTCCACCCTTGATTGTGTCTTATGATCAATTTGTATAGGTTTCTCATGGTTACCATAAATTGAGGCATTGTCTTGAATCAATGAAGAATGGAGGATGGATTATGGTATTGATCATTAGTGTAGACCCTAGGGGTCCTTAGTCTAGATAATCCATATGCTTGAGAGTTCTAGGGATCCCATTTGAAATTCATACACGTGTGTTCTCTAGTTGATGTAACTAAGAGAGTTTTTTGAAGAATAAGAAGGCCTTGCTTCCATGGATGTTTCCCCATCTCGTGGTTTTACCATGTACATTTCTTGTCTCTTCTATATTGATTGTTATATCTACTTTACTAATTTGATTATTTCAATAGGAGTTTAGATAGGTTAAATCTATGCTTATAAGTTCATGTATATGTTCTTGGTCTTTCATGGTATCAGAGTGGGACATCTAACTCCATGGATGAACTTCTTTATTTGTTGAAATATTGGATAGAATATCTACTATTTCCTTTCACGAGCATTCAACGATAGTGATTGAAGTTTCTTTTTTTTGGCATCAATTTACAAGTATATCTAGTTTAATTTTTAGATTTGCGAGTCTAAAATTTCAGATCTTTTTTTAGCCCCATTTTTTCATAGAACTACAAATATCTAGATCCCATTAGAACTCGATACATGTATGTGATCTAGCTATTGTAACTTGGAGAGTTATATGAATATTAAGAAGGCCTTGCTTCTGTGGATGTTTCCCCACCTTGGCGTTTTACCAAATAAATTTCTTGTCTCCTCTCTCCTATTTGATATATCTATTTTTGTTTGTTTGATGCCTTCCACATAAGTTTATATATCATAGATCTTGGTAATACGTTTATACATATGTTCATGGTCTTTCTTACAATAAGGGGAATGCTTGTATCAATTATGTAAATCCTTGAGTAATAAGAATCTATATAAATACATGTTTGACTTTGGTGTGTTATTAAGAAATTTTGTTTCTTAATTGGTATTATAACATTGAAGTTGGAGAAGATCTAAAAAAAAAATTCAAATATTGAACTAAAATATTGAAATTAGAAAAAATCCAGGAATTCCAAGTGGTAAAGGACAAATGAAAAAAATAAACATATTACAAAGTGGTCAATCCCTATGTTGCACAAGTTTCTTGAATGAGGGAATGTTGGGAATGCATGTATGAGTATTTGATATGGTTAGAAGTTTCTTCCAAATTTGCAGGAAGTGGCAAGTTGGGAGTGACAATAGTATATATTAAAAAATATAAAAATATGAAAAATAAAATAATTAAAAAATCTTGAAGATCTATAATTAATTTAAAAGATAAAGCAAAATGAAAATTTCAACATGGTGAAACGCTACAACTAACAACAAATGAATTCATTTTCTAGTATGACCCTTTGGCTATGTAAACACACTCTAAAAGCAACTCTTGATGAAATTATCCACGACCTAGAAGAGTTTACATGTTTTTTTGGCCATGTTCGGATTGTATTTGATAACGATCTCATTGAGATAGAAATTGTGGGCAACATTCTAAAAAATAAATGCCTCCATTTCATCATTGATTCCTTTCATGGTCGTGAAATACTCCACTTGTGTATCATGCATAAGGTTTTTCTTGGTAATGGCCATAACTCATCCCTGGAAAGATATTCTGTGTAAGGGTTAGTCTTGAAAGTAGATGGACGGGTTGGGTTCCTAGTGTCTCCACCTCTTCTCAACTAAAGTTGTTAGGTCCATGCACATGATTAGCTAAAGTTTATAGCAATGCTAAGTAGACTTCATTTGGTGCAAGCTTGGTGGGTGGTTATGTAATAACAATTGAAAGATCTGATGACACCTTTGAAACATCTTTGTTTGATCTAGTATTGTTTTCTTAGTGACTGATGTTTCCTTGTTTTTTTTTCTTTTTCTTATGCTTGTCATTATCATCCTGGCTTGTGAGATTTTGCACTAGCCACTTGAAGTTCTTCCTTTCTATTTCAATAACCTTCGGTGGACAAGAGTAAATAATTACTCGATTTCAATGAACATCCATGATAGGTGCCGCTACAATAGAATTTTTAATTTTCTGCGATTCTTTGTTGATCTTGAGCTTGTCTCCAACAATAATTGTAACTAAAATCCTTGCACTAAAATAATGCACTTCAATTGATTTGTTCCTAGTTATCCATTCCCACACACACATGTATACTCTATGTATTATTATAGATCCATGTTAGCCCGAAATTTATTATGAACCCTAAATCTGTCAAATTTATTATGAGAATGTGCAAAAACTTCAAGTCCTTTAGAGGTCAAGCGTGAGACCCTAGTGGGTTGGTGATTAGATGATCTCCAATGGTAACCCCCTCTAGCGTAGACAATTTCAAGAACTTATCAATCATGTGCATAATAAAAAATGTAGAATCAAATAGAAACTTCATCTCAAATTTGCTTCTCTTAGATGTCAAGTAACTAGGGAGTATGAAAATACCTCGCATGGAAACATGATGTAGTAAATCAACCAACATTGCCAAAATGCAGAAGCTCCCCAATGACGAGGGAGCTTCTACAAGCTCTACAAATTCCACTTTTAGAAACTCGTCCCCCAACTCCTGATTTCTCAAGTTGGTTACTCCTAAACCATTCCCAAGCTCTCAGAACCATACCACCATAGTTTAGAATGTTTCATTCCAACTCCCACGCTCTCTGGAATGTTAGAATGCCTAAAATGAGTTTCGTAAAGGCCGAGAGTTGTTCCCGTGCAACTATAGTTAATCCTAGCCAAACATAAAAATTGAGAAAGTAAATAATATATAAATTAAATGTAAAAGTTGAGAAAGTAAATGAAAAACCATAAGAACATAAAAATAATTTTTAAAACTTGTCATATCAATAAAGAAGTAATTGTTCTTATAAAAACGTTAAAATGAAAATATATAAAATTGATCATATCAAAATAAAAAAAGTCACATGAAAAGTGATAAGAATTTTTTTTTGTTTTTGTTTTTTAGTAAACAAAAATCAACAATAACATATGAAAGTTGTCACATGGAAATTTTAAACAATTTCATATTAAATATTTTTAATTTATTTTTTATGTTTTAAAAATAAAGTCATACTTTTGAGAATTTATATCCCATATATAACCTATTTAATCAATTAAAAAATGGAATCAATATAATTTAAAAATTAAAAAAATTATTTTTAATTTTTAAAAAATTATTTAATTTTTTTTAATATTAAAAAATTAATTTTTTTTTTATAATATAAAAATAAGTTCATACAAATCAAATTACTTTCACTTGCAAATGAAAAGTATACACAAACTAACTAATTTTTACTAAAAAAATTGAAGTTGAAGAAGATCCAAAAAAAACTCAATTATTAAAGAAACATAAAAGAAATAAAGGTTAATATGGTCATTGTAATGTAATCTTAAACAATTTTACATTTTACGGGGAAATATTAACTTAATTGCTTAAAAAAAAATAATTGGTAAAATTGTTTTTCATATAGAAACAACATCCCTTAATTTATCAAATGATACGGATGATCAACATTGATATTCTATATCACTTGATTTGATTAAATTTATAAAGTAATAGAATGACTTCGTTGCTGGGGTTATGATCATTGTATTCAACATCTACAACATATTATCAGTTTTGTTGTGCGATACTAAATTATGCTATTCATCTATGTAATTCATGTTATTCAGATATAAAAATTACATTGAAAGAATATCAACTAAATGGAAAGAGTAGATAATATTATGTTTATGCATGTTTACATAGAAATAATGTAATATATATATATATATATATATATATATATATATATATATATATATATATATATATATATATATATATATATATATATATA
>ML783945.1:395336-413358 GCA_009831015.1 Picea engelmannii | reverse complement strand
ATAGAAATATATATATATATATATATATATATATATATATATATGTAAGATGTAAGTATGCTTTTGAATATGAAAGAATGAGAACGATATCAATAATGTTATGTTATATAATGTAAGATGTAAGTATGCTTTTGAATATGAAAGAATGAGAACGATATTAATAATGTTATGTTACTTCAAGATATAGAAACAATGGGAGAAGTAGAACACTAGAAAGGAATTGAGTTTTAGCTTTCACATTGTATGGTAATTATAGTTATCTCAAGTATTATGCGAACAATTTATTAGATATATATAGAATTAATGTACTTTGAAACAAAATAAATAAGATGATGAAACACAATAGCGAAAACAATAATTGCTAAAAAAGAAGACTAATTTGAAAAACAAAATCATAGATTGTAAAAGTGACATTAACACTATATTAGAAAACCACGACTTGTTTGGATTAAAGAACTATATCTGCAATTTAAATATAATTACGGGGTTGAAGAGTGCTATGATCTCAAAATGAGAACTCTAACCCTAAAAAAACATATTTTTGGATAAAAAACACCAAGATTAACACCCAAATCGAAAAGTGGTGTTTCAAGAATCACTCATTTTGGATTAAAATTACATTATTTTGTAACCATGACCTTAAAACCTTGTAATTATGCAAAGAAAACCTTAAAATCAACCCTTGAATAAAAAATCGATGCTACTAATAGCACCTTTTTTTTTCAAAATGAAAATTATAACTTTTTTGAAACCATTGTCTTAACAATTGATACTATTCCAAAACTAAAATCAACCCATAAATAAAAAAGTGGTGCCACTAGTAGCACCCTTTTTTGGGGGGGCTTAAAATTGCAACATTTTGAAATCGTGGCCTTAAGAACTAGTACCATTACAACCAAAATCCTAAAATCAACCCATGAAAGTGGTGCTACTTGTGGCACCCCTTTTGGAAGCTTAAAATTTCAAATTATTTGAAACCATGACTTTAATGACTAGTACTGTAAATGTGTTGAACCTGCACAAAATAGATCCAGCTAAACAATAATACACACATTTGCAGAGAGAATTTGAGAAAGAAGAAGAAGGAGAGAAAGAATGAAAGAATTCTCATTAACTGTTATGAATAATGAATAATTTAAACATGATATACTCTGTATAGATCAATGAGTGCGCACTGGAGGTGAACCAATGCGCCATAGTGGTGGTCTAGAGTGATCTGGATACACACCAGTACTTACGGGAGTGAACTACCACCTAGTCTAGTCTCTCAGGCAATTACGAGAGTGAAATGCCACCTAGTCTAGTCTCTCAGGCAATTACGAGAGTGAAATGCCACCTAGTTGAGTTAACTAGTCAACTAGTCTTCAGTTAACTAACTGAACATAGAGTTGTGAGGAGTTAGCTCAGGGAATCAAAGCTAATGCACCAGTTTGGTGATGATCCCAAGGCAAGGTCGAATTAGCATGGTGATGATCCCAATGTTGCATGGTGATAAAACCAATGCAACATCTAAACTCAACTCAACTAATCAAACTGAAGTGTCAACTGAAAGAGAATATTCTCCAGGTGGAATATTCTCCCCTAAAATATAAGAGACTGGATAATGACTAATTATGACTAATAAACAAGGAAAAACATTAGAAAAAAGAAATCCTAGGTGTGTGTGAAGTAACTCCAACACCCCCCCTGAACATCACTATGGTGAAAATAAAGAATGGGCCCCTGACAACGAGGCCATGTTAGGTACCCAAATACAAAAGATACACTGAAAATAAAGTGACTAAAGACGGAAAACCTCATGGGAAACCCCCCCCTCAAGGTACAATGTATGTAAAAAGAAGAACTACAGTTGCTAGGCAACTGTGTCCTTCACTCCAAGACGACTTCGCAAAGAATGAAATTTCTGCTCAGTGAAGGTCTTGGTGAAGATGCCTACCGTCTGTTCTGCTGAAGGAAAAAACTGCAAGTCAATGATCCCCTCATGTACTAAGTCCCGAATGTAGTGAATGTGGATCTTGATGTGCTTCGTCCAGTGCCTCTAAACCAGATCTTTGTAGAACTTTAGAGTGCTCTGGTTGTCACACCAGATGACGATCGACCGATGAAACTGAATGCCCAACCTAGTGAGAAAATGTTGTAGCCACATAGCCTGAATGGTTATGTTAACTACCCCTATGTACTCTGCCTTGGATGAATACAAAGCAATGGCAACTTGCTTCTTGCTCGACCAACAGATAGGCTTAGAACCAAAACTGAGTGAGTAACCAGATGTGGACTTGCGATCAGTTCTATCGCCAGCTTAGTCGGAATCAGTAAACCTGATGAGATCTAATGTAGAGTCTACTGCATAATTAATCCCAAAGGTGATGGTGCCCTGAACGTATCGAAGGATACACTTTGCAGCTTTCCAATGTAGCTCATGCAGCTCCTGCATGAACTTGGAAAATGCGCCAATTTCATATGAGAGGTCTCGTCTGGAGTGTGTGAGATACAACAAGCTCCCCACTAGATGTCTGTACAGTGTGGTGTCAACCAGTGGAGTCTCCCTACCATCCTTAAGTTTGAATCCTGATAGGAAAGGAGTCAGAGCAGACTTGCAGTCTGTCATGTGAAATCTCTCAAGGAGATCTCGTGCATACTTGGCCTGAGACAGTTTGATGCCTGATGCATCTTGACTTATCTCGAGTCTAAGGAAGAAGTGTAGTGGACCTACATCCGTCATCAAAAACCCATTGTGTAGAATCCTCTTGACTGCAACAATCGCTGAAGTCGAGCAACCAATGATCAACAAATCATCAGCGTACAAAACTAAAAGTAGAAGTGAATCAGTTGTCCTGAGCATGTAGACATTCGGGTCTTATTTACAACGTACAAAGTTCCGTGACAACAGGTAGGAGTCCATATTGGCATACCATCCCCTCAGAGCTTGCTTGAGGCCATAAAGGGACTTCTTCAGTCGACAGACCAAAGATGAGTCCTACATAAATCCATGGGTTTGTTCCATGTAGATCTCCTCATAGAGATCACCGTGAAGAAATGAATTCTTGACGTCCATCTGATGGACTTCCTATCCCTTGGCTGCTGCAATGGCAAGTGCCAATCGTATGGAATCCATCTTCGCTACTGGAGCGAAGCTCTCATCATAGTCGATACCATGAACCTGCCAAAAGCCTTTGGCGACAAGCCTAGCTTTGTATCTGCTGATCTGTCTATCCGCTGCGCTCTTGGTCCTGTAGACCCATCTGCATCTGAAAATTTTCCTCCCAGAAGGAAGGGGAACCAGATCCCAACTCTGGTTCTCGAGGAGGGAGTTATACTCCTCCTGCATAGCGGATTCCCAAAAGGGATTTCCAGCAGCCTCGACATAAGACTGTGGATTTGAAGATTGAACCAAGAAAATATGCCTGGAGGGAAATGGTTTAGTGGCAGTGAGTGCAACAGTAGGCTCCTCGAAATCAGATCGAGTCCTCCTAGTATCGACTGGATCACCAACGAGATCCCCTGCATCTTGAAGAGTAGTCTGTGCCCACTTGGGCCTCTACTTTGGCTCTGCAACTACATCTAGATGCTCTGACTCTGCATCCGACTATACTGACTCTGAATATGAATCATATGAGTCCTATGAATCATAACTCTTGTCTGAAGAAGATTCAACATGTGCATGCTCATCATCTAGGATAGGTGGAAGAATGAAGGTGTTTGAATGTGGCTGCTGAGGTGCATGCAAGACACTTTCCTCAAATTGGACACTACGCCCAATGATGAGTTGATTCGAGGAAAGATCAATAAGCTGATATCCCTTCACACCATCGAGGTATCCAACAAAAATGCACTCAGTGTTTTGTGGATCAAGTGCCTTCCTCTTTTCAGAGGGAATCCTGGCCCATACGAGTGAACCAAAAATGCGAAAGTGGTTCACTTCCGGTTTGAGGCCGCTCCAAGCCTCATAGGGGGTCTTGTGCTTGATAGATTGATGGGGAGATCTATTTTGGATGTGTGTTGCAAAATTAAGTGCTTCAACCCATAGTCTCCGTGGTAGTGACTTTGCATGCAACATGCAAGATGCCATCTTCTTTAGAGATCTGTTTTTCTACTTAGCAACTTCGTTTTGTTGTAGAGTATAGGGAACTGTGTGCTACAATTGAATCCTTGCCTCATGGAAAAGATTATGGATATCATGATTTACATACTCTCCCCCGTTATCCATTAGGAGGACTTTGATCTTCTTTCTGGATTGTGTCTCAACCAAGGCTTTGAAATCTTTGAGGTGTTGAAAGACCTTAGATTTTTTCCTGAGAAAGTAGATCCATGTAAAATGTGAGAAATCATAAAAAAAAATGAGAACCGACCTTGCTTTGCTGATGGATGGATGTGGAAAAGGACCCATAAGGTCATTGTGGATCAGATCTAAAGGTGCAGAAGCTCGCTGAGACTTTCCTTTGTCGAATTTCTCTTGAGGTTGTTTTCTAAGAACACATCCCTCACATACTCCCTCGAATAAATGGATGTCTGGTAGATTATCAACCAATATTTTCTTGCTAAGTTGTTGCATGTATATGAAATTCAAATGTCCAAACCTTTCATGCCATATCCTACTACTTTCATAAGCATGAGTAAGCAGTAAAGCAGAATCAGGTTCAATGAATTCATAAAATGTATACAGTATAGACTGATGATTTACCTCACCGGTAGAAACCCTGGAGTTGGTTTGCATGTCATAGATGTCCATGAAATTTGGTGTGAATATGACTTTATTTTCGGTACCAAAATTCGTCATTTGATACACGGAGAGAAGGTTGACATAAAGTTTGGAAGTGCACAACACATTCTCGAAGCTTCCGTTGGTGAGTTCAATCCTTCCTTTGTCGGTGACTTCGACAAAAGAGTTGTCCCCCATCAGAATAGGAGGACCCTTGTGTTAGGGTCCTAACCCACACATATGTAGAACAATATATTCGGATGTAATAAAGGTCAATATTAATAAGTCCTTTCAATAAAATAGAATAAGGTGGATGTAAGAAGACCTAATAGAAGCTTCCACTTCTAGAAGGATCTTCCTCTAGATGCTTCTTTTTAGTATAAATAGGAGTCGAGGGTATGAGAACCCTAGCCGTGATATTATTTTAATAGAGCTCTGCTCAACTGGAGGTTGCCCCCTCGAAGAGGCCCGTGAACATTGCTTTCAGATTCAAAGTGCTATTTCTGTTGTTATTCTTATACCATTTCAGTGTTATTGTGGTGAATGCTCTGGTTATATTGTTGTTATTCTGCCATTACTAGCATTTATTTCTGTTCTGCATACATTTTATATCTGGTATATTACAAGTGGTATCAGAGCACTTTCCTCGGTAGAAAGTGTGGGTTAATTTTTTTTTCCAGGGTAGAGACGTATTCCGACATCTTTAAGCCACAAAGATCTATCGTTACGCGCATAAACCCGCGGTTGAGGGATTCATACATGCAGGAAATACAAGTGGTACTTAAGCGCACATCTATTGGCGACCCTCTTAACCCTTGTTGATACCCCTTCGAGTGGTAGCGCATCAGACAACACCTGTGTATGGATCAACCTAGATTACCAGAAGCCCTCTTTAGATAAACCGATCGACTACTTGACTGCTATAGTGTCACCGAGAAAAGCACTCGGGAATATACTCTCTAGTACCTGGGTAGTCAGGTAGTACGGCTAAGGGTACTGTCTATCCTCCTTAGTTAGTGCCCTGAGATATTGGGCTGAGTACTACTGTTGGACCCCGCACGTATATCAGAGAGCTATATTATAGGGAAAACCCTTGTCTGTAGAACCCTTGAATACCTAACCCTTGGGGACAGAAACATAAACAAATTAAAACATACAAGATCTATTGCCGCGTAACTGTGTTCGGGTTGCCAAGTAAATACACATTTCTTTCTGGTTAAGAATTTGGGCATTTCCTCTCTGCGGTATTCTTCAGAACAGAGTACCTCTGAGTCTAGAATTTTTTTCACCATTATTTCATACCTATTCCATTGGATTCATCTCTTCGCCCTTATCACATTCATCCATATCATTTTTTCGGCAATTTTTTTTTACCCCACCCACCTGCCCCTTTTTAGTTCCCCCATCCTCATAGCCCATACTCGTAGCCAAGACTTGGAAGCTCACTTCAACACCTTGCAATATGGTCTCATTGAGACCCAACAAGAAGTGAAACAACTCAGTGCCAATGTTGCCGCCATCAATACAACCATGCAGTCCTCAATGGGTGAAATCAAACAAGACCTCACCACCCATCTTGAATCAGTCTTTTCGACACTCTGCACCAAACTGCATATCCCTTCAGATAACCCTTCCTCTTCCTCACCCCACATACTGAAGGTGACCATTCCTCTCATTCCCATACCTTGCAGAACCATCACTTTCAACTTGACCTACACCTTCCACAGGTGGATGTGACCAAATTTTATGGCTCAGACCCCACTGGTTGGGTAACCCAAATGGAACATTACTTCTCTTTATACATCATTACAGATGATTTGGCCAAACTCCGGTATGGTGTTCTCCATCTAGATCAAGTATGTTGGCAATGGTGGCAATGGAGAAAAATTTCTCGTCAAGGGTATATTGCTTAGACACAATTTGTGGTAGAGCTTTGTGAATGCTTTGACACTGAGACCAACCATTTGGGCCGTTTGACAAAGATGAAACAATTAGGAACAATGGAAGACTTTATAGCTGCCTTTGAGCGCCTGGCTTTTAGAACATAGGGCATGTCTGATGCCTTTTTCTGAGAGTGTTTAATCAGTGGCCTCAAGGATGAAATTCGAGCCCATGTCCTCATGGCTCGGCTTGAGAGTTGGGCGGAGGCTACTAAAAGAGATAAAGAAGCACAACAGGTTGTATCTTCTCAAAACTGCAAATCCTCCTTCATCCAGAGGTTGATGAGCATGGTTTTCTCTTGTGTCAGGGATTCGATAAAGTCCTTAAGAGAAGGCATCTTCTAGGTGGCTCCAGAGGCGAATATGCTAGTATGGAATGTAGATACGAATACAAATAATTCAGGACCAAGCTTGGATAGAATGGTGAGAACCATTTGTTTCTCCTCCTTTGATTTATCAACCCCGCAAGCTTTGAGTTGCGACAATAAATCCTTGAATTTTGTAAATAAATATTGGATATTGTCGAAGCTTTTTGGATCTAATGTGAGCAGCTCCACCTCCAACTTGTGTCCCCTCATCTCATATTTTTTTCCAAATATCCCTTCCAAGTTGGTCCAGGCTTCATTGGGAGTCTTACAGGAAGATATATGAAAAATGAGATCGAGAGAAAGAAGACTGCAAATTGTTCCGAGTGCCTCATCCATCCGATTTAAATACTTGTATTTTTCTATGGCTGATGTCGGTTCTGTATCTGTATTCAAGGTTATCTTGTACAACCCTTTGGTTTGAATATGTATGGCTATTTTCTCCTTCCATGCAAAATAGTTGTAAGGTGTAAGAATGAATTCTTTTTGGAAAGCCATCTTTCCACTGTCTTCAATCTTTTGTTTCTGCAAAAACATTTGGTGTAGCTTTTGATTAGCAATCTGTTATCTATGATACCATGTAAATGTGTTGAACCTACAAAAAACATATCTAGCTAAATGATAGTACACACATTTGCAGAGAGAATTTGAGAAAGAAGAAGAAGGAGAGAAAGAATGAAATAATTCTCATTAACCGTTATGAATAATGAATAATTTACACATGATATACTCTGTATAGCTCAATGAGTGTGAACTGGAGGTGAACCAATGTGCCATAGTGGCGGTATAGAGTGATATGGACACACACCAATAGTCATGGGAGTGAAATTCCACCTAGTCTAGTCTCTCAGGCAGTTACGGGAGTGAATTGCCACCTAGTTGAATTAACTAGTCAACTAGTCTTCAGTTAACTGACTGAACAGAGAGTAGTGAGGAGTTAACTCAGGGAATCAAAGCTAATGCACCAGTTTGGTGATGATCCCAAGGCAAGGTCTAATTAGCATCATGATGATCACAATGTTGCATGGTGATAAAACCAATGCAACATCTAAACTCAACTCAATTAGTCAAACTGAAGTGTCAACTGGAAGAGAATATTCTCCACGTGGAATATTCTCCCCTAAAATATAGGAGACAGGATAATGACTAGTTATGACTAATAAACAAGGAAACACCTCAGAAAAAAGAAATCCCAGGTGTGTGTGAAGTAACTCCAACAAGTACCATTCCAACCAAAGTATTAAAATCAACCCCCAAATTGAAAAGAGGTGCTACTAGTAACATTTTTTTTGGGGTTTGATTGGAAAACAAAGAGAAACACTAGTAGGGATGCTTCTGGATCAGAAATAAGAGCTATGAGTGTATCACATAATCCCTAATTGTGAAAACCTAGTCTATCACGACCCTCATTCTGTCTAATGCTGGTGGAGGGGATCCACCTCCCCCCCTGGATATCAATGCTTTGATATATCTAGTTTCCACCATTCAAAAATTGGTCAAGAAACCCCCCTCTTGTTTCATCAAGAAGTTGGATGAAATCCCGAAGGTTCCTATGCATGATTCTTCCTTGATATATATTTCCTTGTGGTTTTTAAAGAATAACCTCATTGGCCAATGTACTAGGATATGGCCCTCTCCATGTGCCATGACTCTCTGGGTGGTTAAGAATTGGAAAACCCTCATCCAAGGGAAGATCTAGATCTCCTTCTGTGCCAAGGTTTTTTTTCCTTTTCTGTTTGAGTTCAAGGTCAACAAAGATCTCATATTCAAGAGCGTCCCCTATTTCATGGGGTCTAGGGGGATGTATCTCAATTGCTGGACCCCTAAATTTTTCCCTGATAATAACATCCCTTCGACAGTTGTTGACGAGATATTTCCCCCGTGACTTTGGGTCAAATCATGGTAGAGTGAGATTGTATTGAGAAAAATGAAAGTCTTCCCTGAAAAACACGTGTACAAAACTGAAAGAATAACTACTTTGGATAGGAGAAAGTAGGGAAATAAGAGAGAAGAAAGAGTGCACCTTAAGTCTCCCATTTAATGTCGACCCCCACTCCTACTTCTCTAATATCTCCCTATCCTTTGTTGGACCGGCCTACAAAACGAACCAGAGACAAGAGCTTCTATGAGGTAGTTATATGATCAAACAATATACATGTCATGTACTATATTCAAACTGTTCAATTACTGAGAGGAGGGGTGAATAAGTAATAGAGAAATTTAATCCTTTTTCTCCAAAAATACAAGTGTTATATCAATGTATCATTATCATCCAATAGTTACAAAATAAACAAATAGTGAACAAATGAGAAATCACACACATACACAGTACACCAGTGTTTTTACGTGGAAACCCAAAGTGGGAGAAAACCACATAATGCTTTTTCTTATATGTCTTGATAAAGTACATTCATTGGAAGCACCAAATTCCTTTGTTTTCCAGTTGCAGCTGGAAGGAGGCTCCAACCCCCTAGTTTCTCAAGCTATAACCTGAGGGAAGCTCCAACTCCCCAATTCTCTGGATACAACCAGAAGGAGGCTACAACCCCCTATGTTCTTCGGATACAACCAGAATAATCAACTATACACCTCATGTATGTGTCAACTCATCAACTACTTTTCTCAACCATGTACCCAATGTTACGAGGGAAAAACTCTCTATGGCCAAGGGTAAACCGCAATAGACAGGTATGATTGCAGAAATCAACCCAATTCCAACATATGCTATATAAACTAATGTGAAATACAAGGAAGAGGCCTACCTCAATCCAACGTTTGATGATGTTCCACAATTGAGCACTTTGACCCAAAGCTTTATACCTACAAGAAGTTCTCGACAAACAAGCAGAGAAAGTACATAGTGATAATATAAAAAGGGGTTAGCACATCATATAACATAATCTATTAATAAACATTACAAACACGCCCATGGATGATAATCATATATTTGAAAGATACCAATAGGATGGGAAAAGAGTATTTCTATTAATAATTGATCAATAGAAGTGACAACATTACAGACTTCCGTGTCGATACGGTTCGAAACCAAGAAACCAAGTTCCTTCCAACTGGGTCTCCACCACTTCAATCCTCCACCAAAGGCAAGATCATAGGAAAGAGGCAATGAGGTCCTCTCAACAATAGGGAAAGAGCTTGGGGGCTGAACACTGTGTTCAGACTTGAGGGACAAAGGGATGCAGACTCAATATGAAGTAATTTCTTCAGAGTAACTTTTCTCTCAAAGTTGAATGCTTTCTCTCCTTTTCCATATTTCAAAATTGTGCTCTTATAGCCTTCAGAAAGCAACTGAAGGGCCGAGTCAGAACGTTTCCAATATATGGAAGTCCAAGGATCAAAGATCTTCTATCGTGACATGGAAACCCGACCTCATTTTTTATTTTTTGGCACAAATCCCGATATACATGAGCTGTAGTGGAGCAACAAGCGTATACACATCTTGTATAATTGATAGGGAGCGTATATGTGGAAAAATGTATATTTTTAGCTCCGGATTCATCAAAAAGGGATGATAAGTCTGCATAGGGAAATGGAAAAAGGCCCTCTGTGTAAGATAGCAATGGTGAGGCAAATCTTGCTATAACAGATGCCCCCTAATGTGTGAGATCAAAGGAGTATCTATGATGGCTGAAATACATTATAAATAACCCAAAAGTGGAGTGGTAGAGAACCAGCTGGACGAACTCAATTTCTCATTACATTATGTACTGACTTTGCATACATGGCTGCCAAGAATACAATGCATATCCATGTGGAAAATATACCAAACAAGTGTTCATGGCCATGAATAGGCAAATACAAATGCGGTTACATGCCAAAAGATGTCATAGTCACAAACAAGGCCCAGTGAAACCAGTCTCAAAATCAATATGAAGATATCTGTATACCATGGAGTACAATCTGATCCCCCATGATCACTAAAGTCAAATAGGTACAGGTCCAATGAATGGGAAGCAACAACTCAATAAAGCTGCGGCCACATAGTGATGTCTTCAAGTCTTCTACACTATCCGCCAAAGGTGCAAGTCTACATCATGTGAATAAAGGAGTTTAGGTCGAACACAATGAGACATCGTTTGATTACCGGTCATTGAGGTATACCGTTAACAAACACGAGACAACCTAGAAATAATGAAAGTAGGTATCAAGGCACCGAGTACATTTCTACAAGCGTGAAAAAGGAGTCGATGTCGAACACTTGAGAAATCCATTGATCAGGAGACATTGATGTATTCCCATTTGTCAATGGCGAGAGAGCCTGCCACTAATGGTTTCAAGCCTCAAGGTACTCATAAAACTCTAGGTTCCATATCCAAAATAAATGAGCTGAAGTCAATGGAAATATACCCGCTGAAAGGAGAGCATTGAGGCATCTCTCATCAGTCAGCATAAGGAAAAAAAGAGGAGCTTCATGATTTGGTGGAGATCGGACGAAGAACATATTCACGAACCAATGACCCTGTGCATCTTTCGCGTGTACCAAATGCAAGCGGTACATGAAAATGACCCTCTGAATAGCAGCCAATGATGAAAAACCGATGACAAAGGAGAAGAAACCACCAATAAGGCTAGTGGCATCCAATACATTGCACGAATCCCAAAGTGTGAATAAATGTCTTACCATCGAACACAAAGGAAACCACCCAGTCAATGATCAATGATGAAATGTCGATTGGTGTTCAAGGTGACCTACCAATGATGAAAGTAGGGCCAGGGTTCATGATAAGACAAAAGTATCATGTGATTCTGAGACAAACTAAGGGCATGGCCGACATGCAAAGTCAAGATTTATAAGGAGTGGCCGACACAGGTTGATAGACTTCCTTTGAACAAGAGCATGAGACATATGGTGGACTTCGACATCATGGACTCAATGATGTGACAATTAGATGTAGGAGGTATCAATAACGTTCTCTATAGGGACTAGAAGAGTAACCAGTCGGTAGAGAAAACTTCTGTAGCGAGATCAACTTCCTAAGGCCATGCTAAACCAAAAATTATGATGACACAAGGACTCAATAACTTTGTGCTCTGTTCAAAGGCGACACAACTGCTTCCAATTACAATATAGTATTCCCTTCCTGCCAGTATTTTTTTTTGTTTTTTCATAACAAATGAATGCTATGATACAAAGGAGGGAACGAGTGTCGCAAGTAGGCAAAACTAGTTCCAGCAGTGGAATGTACCTATGCTCAATGCAAGGAAATACATGCGGGATATGGACACTCGGGGTGATGTTCCCTCTAGGGTATAGGGTGTCAAATTGCGAAGGATATAAACAAGGCTCTGCTTGGTTGGGGATGCAAACTTCTTAGGCAACGTTTTATAACACAAAGCGAGAACCGACTAAAGGCTCAATATTGCAAGCGAGGGCATGAGGTGCAATCACAACTTAACGCCAAAAAATGTCCTTTTTTATATCTTTTAGTCTACTTGGTGTGAAAAAGGGGTAAAATTGTGCCAAATAGACGTATTTTCAAATCCAATTTACGAGTGTGAAAAAGACAGGTTCACTCGACAATATTTTCAATTTTTGGTAGAGAGTCAGAAAAAATCTTATCTAAGACTCATGACCTTTCAAATCCAACTTTAACGAGTGTGAAAGGGACAAATCACTCAACGATCTTTTCAGTTTTTGGATGAGTCAGAAAAGAGCTTAACTGAGACTCATTTTTGGGAGTCTAATCAACATGTAAAGGGGGATGCCAAGGCTCCCGTCCTGACCTTCTACCGAAAGTTAGTATCTTGCGGATAGCTGAAAAGAACTTGGGAAAACCCAAGGCTTTCCAAGTCAAGGAGGAGAAGGTGCTAATGGAGGATACCGTCTCCATGATGGTTCAAATAATGTATCTTAATGGAAAAGACATAGGTGGGGGAATGGGATGTCCCATCAAGCCGTCCCAATCGAAAGGAACCTCGTTAGGACTTGGAGGGAGAGAATTCGGGGGATGAATAATTCTCTCTCATTCAGAAAGGGGAGGATTTGAAATATTGATGACGTGACTGAAAGGTGCGTCATTCTCTTTAGGGAGAGTAGGGTTGACCAAATATTTCACTGGTGTGGCCACTTCTTCAATTATAGGTTGAAGAGGATGCATAGTAACGGGGGCAAAAGACACTTCAACCTTAACAAAGGGGGTGAGGCCGGGAGAATATTGCGTCGGTGGAACCACCAAGACAATCAAGGGAGAAGGGGTGTGAAGAGAAACTACAGATGCTTCAGAATCTGAAGGGCTCTTGGGTGAGCCCCACACTTTTGGTATCTCGGCAGTAATCATACATAAATGAGTAAGGTGACTTCCTTCGCAAGTCCTGCAAAAGAATTTAGGCTTACATCTGAGGCGTCGGGGCTTCTCAATGTAACTAGCAGGGGAAAGAGAGTCGTCTCTTGTATGATGAATAGAAGTGGGAGACATGACATGGCTGTGATCCGGGGAAAAAAGAATGGTGCCCCCAACATAATTGGTAGAGGTTGGGGGCAAGCTGTCGACATGGTTTGTATAAGAAGTCGACCCATCTTCGACATGACTGATAGAGGTTGGAGATGGAGCACCAGTATGACTGACAGTGACTGGGCTGGTGATAGATGGTGGCATTTGATTCCATGGTCGAGGGAAAGATTGGTTCTGAAAAATTGCAAGCCAAGCAGGATCTTGGTGTACCTCTTGCCCTAGCCCAGAAAGATGTTGGTTCACGCCAAAATTTTTCGAAGAGGTTTGGACGGGCATCGTCACTAAGGTATGTGAAGAGATCGAGGTAGGATAAGGATTATTCTAGTGAGAATGCATGTTTCCCCCTTGTGAAGGGGTCCCATAAAGAGGGTAGCCCGAACCGTAAAACTGATTCTCTCTGTTATCACTCCAAGAAACTCTTTGGGGTTGTAGGCCAAAGATGCTTGGTAACTTAAGAATATGGTAAATTTGGTATACTTGGATCAATGGGATAACTCAGTGGCTAATGAGAAGAACAACTTATCATGGATTCGAATAAGACAATGCTTTTAGAAATCAATGATCAGACAGAGTAATTGAAATAGGGTATGAAGAACACTAATCTAGATAACCAAGTACATTAACATGTAGGGTCATACAAGATAGTAAGAGATCCTTTCATTCAAATTCATGAGCTAAATAAGAAGATGACAGTTCTTAAAAGCTGAGCTAAACTGAATCAAAGTACAGAGTAATGCAACACATGAACAAATCTTACATTGATAGCAAAAGAAGACTGTGATTCATATCAAGATAAGAATCTAAGTACATGAGCCAAAATGAATCCAGGCTTGAACCCTTTAGTTCATCTTCTGTTTTCAGCTTTATAGCTTTTACAACACAGTATCTAGATCCCAAATTAATGGATCAGATTTACTAAATACAGAAAGTCAAAACTATATTTACAAAAAATAAGGAAAGATCCTCAAGATGAGGTCAATCCCACATATGATATTAGTAGAGTCCTGATGTAGTGTAGACTAGCCTCCCAAGGCTGTTTGATGACTCTTCCAAAAGATAGAATTCAAATTTGCTGAGTTGTGCCAAAACCCTAATTTGTTGCCACCAAAATAGGTACCAAAACTGATTTGAACACCTCTTTTTATCTTTATGCATCAAAAATGGACATTTAATTTGACTCTATAATTCAACATATATCCATTAAAAGTGGCTTCAAGTGATTCAGACCAGTAAAACTTCGATCTGGTCATTTTTTCAACAAATCTGGCAGTGACAAGCTTTCAGTGGTTAACACTGGAAAAAACTGGGTGCTTTAACCACCGAAAGCTCTACTTTCCGTGGTTAAGGAAGGGAAAATTTAGGCCTGTTAACCACCAAAAGCTGTAACTTTCGAAAAACGGATCTGTGGCGAATTAATTTGCATGAGAATCGCAATGACTTGGATTCTGTGAGATAGAGATGAAAAATAACAGCAAACTAAGATTTGATTCCTAAATCAAAGGGATTTCAAATGGAAAATCATCACGGTGATATCTCTTGGAACTTGGTTTTATGAAAGTCACGTGAAACAAAAGAGTTAATCATAATCAAATTGATAATAAATTTCTGTATATGCAAGGTGTTGATTTGTTTGACTTGATGCATTAGGTTTTGACATGTGGACTCAATTTGTCGACTTGGCTGTATGCGATCAACTAGAGGACATGTTGATGAGGATATCCATCCAACTGATTCAATGAGTTAAACGTGGTAGTGGAGATTAAATTTATATCCAGCAGAAAAGATATTATGCAAAATCTTTGACATTTGCGATCTCAAGATCTGATGCTCTGAAATCAACTCAGTGAAAGATTGATGACTTTAATTCTGGCAGCTTGGCGATGTGAAAATTCAACCTTATAGCTCAATACAAATCCCCTTTGTTCGGGGATCTTGCTCATGATGTGATGCCTTCCATTAAAATTTTTCAAACACTTACAAATCTAGTTGTGCATGCATTTATCGAACCTCTGCATTTACAAAATTTGCCAACCTGAGTATTTTGAAATTTCACAATTCTGAAAACGATATCTGATATTGCGGGGGACTTTTAACTGCCTTCCCAAACTCCAAATTCATATCTGAAAGAACCATTGGAAATATTAGGATGTGTAGTTGTCAATCGACTATTTGAGCATGTGAAACGGACTTTCCATGAATGAGAAAAATGATTTTTCCCAAGGCAGGTTATTTCCGGAAAATCTGCACTTTTGGTGGTTAAACTAGACCCAAATTTAGCCTGTTAACTACTGAAAGCTCTGCTTTCGGTGGTTAATGAGCGCTTTTCAGGCCCGCCTAAACAATCGAAACCTGAGATTCTCTCTTTTTCTTGAGAAGACCAAATCCAATGCTTGTTCCAAGTTTATTTTTAGAAAGTAGACCATCTAACCCACCTAAAAAAATTTAGAAACAAATTTTTGGACATCTTCCTATCACCTAAAATTTGAGAAAATGACAGTGCTATTTTAGGAGATAACATCTGGCTCTTACTCGGGGATGGAATCCTCCCAGTGAGGTTCCAAGAACAAGCAGACCTGTGCCTATCCATTAACTTAAAAATTCTGCCACCAATCATTTACAATTTGTATTGTGTCAATCCATTGGGCTATGGAGTCATCTGGCCTGAGAAACTTATCTTCGGACAACCTGTAGCCTACTGTGATTATTCAACCAATAACTGAAAACAATCTAAGTGCTCATATGAAGAGCTTATTCTGCTGCCTACTACTACACTAACCAACTGTACTGCCTCTTATCAAGTGAAGTCATGCTTCCAATGAAGCCATGTAAGGAACTGATTTACTGACATCATGCTAGATCTTGACCTGAACAACAATGGAAGAGATAGCCAACAGCAAAGAGGTTTGAAAAGACGATCAAGCCAATTTCCAAGTGATAAAAATAATTTAACACATATACTGTTCAAAGGTTCCAAATAGTTGGCAAAAGGGTCATTAAAGTCACAATGAAATACCTCTTTGAGTTGCTGATCCAAATGACTGTAATGCTGCTCTTCTTTTCCTTCACAAAACTCAATGCTGAATGTAAACTGCTTGATCTCTGTTGGAGAAAAATACAAACTCAATTTCTGGCCTGAAACTTTCTGCTCATCATCTTCCTTTTCATATATGCTGCAATTTTCCTGATGTTCTAGCTGAAGATTAGATAGTCTATGAAAATCTGGAAACTCTAAGYTGTCCTCATTATCCTCTTCTTCGTGTGTGCTGCAATCAAAAAACTAAAAGCTGTCCTTGCTATCTATTGCAGGTTTGAAATGGTCTTCTACTGATATGTCAGTCTGTTCAACATATTCAGAGTTTTCAAAGGAGGCAATCTGATCTTTATGACAACATCTCTGATCATCTCTTTGCTGAAAAGTAGGACTAGATGAAATTTTAGTAGTCAACAATCCTTCCCAATACTTAAAATATTCTTCCTCATCACCATATTTATCAAATATGGGAACCATCAAGAACAATTTCTAATGATAGAGATGAAGATTCAAGCATAGAGTCATCAACAATAGGATCTTGAAATAGATTTGAAAAAATATCATATTTTACCTCATCATATTCATCCTTCTCATCTGACATCGACATGTAAGATACATAAGGAGAAATATAATCCTCTTATTGTATTTCTTGAAGATTAGATGTTTTCTGAAAATCTTTTTCTTCATAGTCACTACCATTTCTTTTGAACTACAAATCTGAAAGCGGAGGGATGCCCTTAGAATCTGTTGCAGATCTGAGACTGTCATCCGCTAATGTATCAATCTGATAATCACCTTTGGGGTTTTCAATGGGGACAATCTCATCTTCAAGACAACCTAAGTTGGTAGATGCATTTGATAAAATGTCAAAAGCATCAATGCTATGGTTATCCACCTGAAGACCACCAATATCTTGGTTACAAAGATAGATGTCCCCTATTGCAACATACTCTTCGAAGCTATCACTAAGCACATCATGTATATATTCATGATCATCTCTCTGTGTAGCTAAAGGAATCAACTCTTCGAATTCATAACAATCAGACTTAAGGATGGTAAGAGAGTGTTCAATTTCTTTATTATCCATTTGTAGTTCATGTTGATGGGAAAAAACAACATCTTGAAGATCATTAAAGGGCTGTTGTATATTATGAGGGAGAGGTCTTTCTATATTTACATCTTCAAGCTTACAATGTAATTCATATTCATCACATCAATTATCAAATGCAAACTCATCTGAAAAATACCTTTTGCAGTGCTCAGTGAATGCTTTGTGAAAATCCTTCAATGATGAAATGCTGGAAGGAGGTAAAGAAAAATACTGCTGACGTGCATCACCATACAATGAAAACATGAACATCTTCATGCTGCAGATCTAATAGATCCATGCACTCATGAAACTTGATGAGGTGTTCTGCAGGATTGTCTTCTTTGCTCTCTTTGAAGATAGGCAGAAAATCTTCCCATTCCGACATATTAGGTACTGGATGTGGGAAACCAGGAACTAAAGAAAAATT
>ML783945.1:383678-394772 GCA_009831015.1 Picea engelmannii | reverse complement strand
AGAGTAATGCAACACATGAAAAAATCTGACATTGGTAGCAAAAGAAGACTGTGATTCATATCAAGATAAGAGTCTAAGTACATGAGCCAAAATGTATCTAGGCTTGAACCCTTTAGTTCATCTTCTGTTTTCAGCTTTATAGCTCTTACAACATAGTATCTAGATCTTGAATTAATGGATCAGATTTACTAAATACAGAAAGTCAAAACTATATTTACAAAAAATAAGGAAATATCCTCAAGATGAGGTCAATCCCACATATGATAGTAGTAGAGTCCTGATGCAGTGCGGACTAGCCTCCCAAGGCTGTTTGATGACTCTTCCAAAAGATAGAATTCGAATTTGCTGAGTTGTGCCAAAACCCTAATTTGTTGCCACCAAAATAGGTACCAAAACTGATTTGAACACCTATTTTTATCTTTAGGCATCAAAAATGGACATTTAATCTGACTCTATAATTCAACATCTATCCATTAAAAGTGGTTTCAAGTGATTCGGATCAGTAAAACTTCGATCTGGGCATTTTTTCAACAAATCTGGCAGTGACAAGCTTTCGGTGGTTAACACTGGAAAAAACTGGGTGCTTTAACCACCGAAAGCTCTGCTTTCGGTGGTTAAGGAAGGGAAAATTTAGGTCTGTTAACCACCGAAAGCTGTAACTTTTGAAAAATGGATTTGTTGCGAATTAATTTGCATGAGAATCGCAATGACTCAGATTCTGTGAGATAGAGATGAGAAATAACAACGAACTAAGATTTGATTCCTAAATCAAAGGGATTTCAAATGGAAAATCATCACGGTGATATCTCTTGGAAATTGGTTTTATGAAAGTCATTTGAAACAAAAGAGTTAATCATAATCAAATTGATAATGAATTTCTGTATATGCAAGGTGTTGATTTGTTTGACTTGATGCATTAGGTTTTGACATGTGGACTCAATTTGTCGACTTGGCTATATGCGATCAACTAGAGGACATGTTGATGAGGATATCGATCCAACTGATTCAATGAGTTAAACGTGGCAGTGGAGATTAAATTTATATCTAGCAGAAAAGCTATTATTCAAAATCTTTGACATCTGCGATCTCAAGATCTGATGCTCTGAAATCAACTCAGTGAAAGATTGATGACTTTAATTCTGCCAGCTTGGCGATGGGCAACTTCAACCTTACAACTCAATACGAATTCCCTTTGTTCGGGGCTCTTCCTCATGATCTGATGCCTTCCATTAAAACCTGTCAAACACTTACAAATCCAGTTGTGCATGCATTTATTGAACCTTTGCATTTACAAAATTTGCCAACTTGAGTATTTTGAAATTTCACATTTCTGAAAACGCTACCTGATCTTGAGGGGGACTTTTGACTACCTTAACAAGCTCCAAATTCAGAACTGAAAGAACCATTGGAAATATTAGGATGTGTAGTTGTCAATCGACTATTTGAGCGTGTGAAACGGACTTTCCACGACTGATAAAAATGATTTTTCCCAAGGCAGGTTATTTCCGGAAAATCTGCACTTTCGGTGGTTAAACTAGACCCGAATTTAGCCTGTTAACTACTGAAAGCTCTACTTTCGGTGGTTAATGAGCGCTTTTCAGGCCCGCCTAAACCATTGAAACCTGAGATTCTCTCTTTTGCTTGAGAAGACCAAATCCAATGCTTGTTCCAAGTTTATTTTTAGAAAGTAGACCATCTAACCCACCTAAAAAAATTTAGAAACAAATTTTTGGACCTCTTCCTATCACCTAAAATTTGACAAAATGACAGTGCTATTTTAGGAGATAACATCTGGCTCCTACTCGGGGATGGAATCCTCCCAGTGAGGATCCAAGAACAAGCAGACCTGTGCCTGTCCATTAACTTAAATTTTTTTCCACCAATCATTTACAATTTGTATTGTGTCAGTCCATTGTGCTATGGAGTCATCTGGCCCGAGCAACTTATCTTCGGACAACCTGTAGCCTGCAGTGCTTATTCAACCAATAACTGAAAACAATCTAAGTGCTCATATGAAGAGCTTATTCTTCTGCCTACTCCTACACTAACCAACTGTACTGCCTCTTATCAAGTGAAGTCATGCTTCCAATGAAGCCATGCAAGGAACTGATTTACTAACATCATGCTAGATCTCGACCCAAACAACAATGGAAGGGATAGCCAACAAAAAAGAGGTTTGAACAGACGATCAAGCCAATTTCCAAGTGATAAAAATAATTTAACACATATATTGTTCAAAGGTTCCAAATAGTTGGCAAAAGGGTCATTAAAGTCACAATGAAAGACCTCTTTGAGTTGCTGATCCAACTGACTGTAATGCTGCTCTTCTTTTCCTTCAAAAAACTCAATGCTGAATGTAAACTGCTTGATCTCTGTTGGAGAAAAATACAAACTCAATGTCTGACCTGAACCTTTCTGCTCGTCATCTTCCTTTTCATATATGCTGCAATTTTCCTGATGTTCTAGATGAAGATTAGACAGTCTTTGCAAATTTGGAAACTCTAAGCTGTCCTCATTATCTTCTTCTTCGTGTGTGCTGCAATCAAAAAACTGAAAGTTGTCCTTACTATCTATTGCAGGTTTGAAATTTTCTTCTACTGATATGTCAGTCTGTTCAACATATGCAGAGTTTTCAAAGGAGGCAATCTGATCTTTATGACAACATCTCTGATCATCTCTTTGCTGAAAAGTAGGACTAGATGAAATTTTAGTAGTCAACAATCCTTCCCAATACTTAAAATCTTCTTCCTCATCACCATATTTATCAAATATGGGAACATCAAGAACAATTTCTAATGATAGAGATGAAGATTCAAGCATAGAGTCATCAACAATAGGATCTTGAAATAGATTTGAAAAAATATCATCTTTTACCTCATCATATTCATCCTTCTCATTTGACATCGACATGTAAGATACATAAGGAGAAATATAATCCTCTCACTGTCTTTCTTGAAGATTAGATGTTTTCTGAAAATCTTGTTCTTCATAGTCACTACCATTTCTTTTGAACTGCAAATCTGAAAGCGAAGGGCTTCCCTTAGAATCTGTTGCAGATCTGAGACTGTCATCCGCTAATGTATATATCTGATAATCACCTTTGGGGTTTTCAAAGGGGACAATCTCATCTTCAAGACAACCTAAGTTGGTAGATGCATTTGATAAAATGTCAAAAGCATCAATGTTATGGTTATCCACCTGAAGACCACCAATATCTTGGTTACAAAGATAGATGTCCCCTGTTGCAACATACTCTTCGAAGCTATCATTAAGCACATCATGTATATATTCATGATCATCTCTCTGTGTAGCTAAAGGAACCAACTTTTCAAATTCATAACAATCGGACTTAAGGATGGTAAGAGAGCGTTCGATTTCTTTATTATCCATTTGTAGTTCATGTTGATGGGAAAAAACAACATCTTGAAGATCATTAAAGGGCTGTTGTATATTATGAGGGAGAGATCTTTCTATATTTACATCTTCAAGCTTACAATGTAATTCATATTCATCACAACAATTATCAAATGAAAACTCATCTGAAAAATACCTTTTGTAGTGCTTAGTGAATGCTTTGTGAAAATCCTTCAATGATGAAATGCTGGAAGGAGGTAAAGAAAAATACCACTGACGTGCATCACCATACAATGAAAACATGAACATCTTCATGCTACAAATCTAATAGATCCATGCACTCATGAAACTTGATGAGGTGTTCTGCACGATTGTCTTCTTTGTTCTCTTTGAAGATAGGCAGAAAATCTCACCATTCCGACATATTGGGTACTGGATGTGGGAAATCAGGAACTGAAGAAAAATTGAGAGGTGCAAACCTCCGTGCCAAAAGAGAAGAAAACGCTTTTGACATCTGAATGCTGTGGAGTCGCCACTGAATCCGTCCTTCATGGAGTCTCCAGATAGATGATTACAACCAATGTAGTGTCCAACCTTTGTCTATCATCAAAGATCAGATCTATGTCGTCTCCCAGGGAAGTTGAGCTTCGATCTCCTCTCCCCGGCAACGACGCCAATTTGTTATCACTCCAAGAAACTCTTTGGGGTTGTAGGCCAAAGATGCTTGGTAACTTAAGAATATGGTAAATTTTGTATACTTGGATCAATGGGATAACTCAGTGGCTAATGAGAAGAACAACTTATCATGCATTCGAATAAGATAGTGCTTTTAGAAATCAATGATCAGACAGAGTAATTGAAATAGGGTATGAAGAACACTAATCTATATAACCAAGTACATTAACATGTAGGGTCATACAAGATAGTAAGAGATCCTTTAATTCAAATTCATGAGCTAAATAAGAAGATGACAGTTCTTAAAAGCTGAGCTAAACTGAATCAAAGTATAGAGTAATGCAACACATGAACAAATCTGACATTGGTAGCAAAAGAAGACTATGATTCATATCAAGATAAGAGTCTAAGTACATGAGCCAAAATGTATCCAGGCTTGAACCCTTTAGTTCATCTTCTGTTTTCAGCTTTATAGATTTTACAACACAATATCTAGATCCTGAATTAATGGATCAGATTTACTAAATACAAAAACTCAAAACTATATTTACAAAAAATAAGGAAAGATCCTCAAGATGAGGTCAATCCCACATATGATAGTAGTAGAGTCCCGATGCAGTGCAGACTAGCCTCCCAAGGCTGTTTGATGACTCTTCCAAAAGATAGAATTCAAATTTGCTGAGTTGTGCCAAAACCCTAATTTGTTGCCACCAAAATAGGTACCAAAAACTGATTTGAACACCTCTTTTTATCTTTATGCATAAAAAATGGACATTTAATCTGACTCTATAATTCAACGTCTATCAATTAAAGTGGTTTCAAGTGATTCGGATTAGTAAAACTTCGATCTGGGCATTTTTTCAACAAATCTGGCAGTTGCAGACTTTCGGTGGTTAACACTGGAAAAAACTGGGTACTTTAACCACTAAAAGCTTTGCTTTCGGTGGTTAAGGAAGGGAAAATTTAGGCTTGTTAACCACTGAAAGCTGTAACTTTCAAAAAATGGATCTGTGGCGAATTAATTTGCATGAGAATCACAATGACTCAGATTCTGTGAGATAGAGATGAGAAATAACAACAAACTAAGATTTGATTCCTAAATCAAAGGGATTTCAAATGGAAAATCATCACGGTGATATCTCTTGGAACTTGGTTTTATGAAAGTCACATGAAACAAAAGAGTTAATCATAATCAAATTGATAATGAATTTCTGTATATGCAAGGTGTTGATTTGTTTGACTTGATGCATTAGGTTTTGACATGTGAATTCAATTTGTCGACTTGGCTGTATGCGATCAACTAGAAGACATGTTGATGAGGATATCCATCCAACTGATTCAATGAGTTAAACATGGCAGTGGAGATCAAATTTATATCCAACAAAAAAGCTGTTATGAAAAATCTTTGACATCTGCGATCTCAAGATCTGATGCTCTGAAATTAGCTACGTGAAAGATTGATGACTTTAATTCTGGCAGCTTGGCGATGTGAAACTTCAACCTTACAACTCAATACAAATTCCCTTTGTTCGGGGCTCTTCCTCATGATATTATGCCTTCCATTAAAACTTGTCAAACACTTACAAATCCAGTTGTGCATGCATTTGTTGAACCTCTGCATTTACAAAATTTGCCAACCTGAGTATTTTGAAATTTCACATTTATGAAAACGCTACATGATCTTGCGGGGGACTTTTGACTGCCTTTACAAGCTCAAAATTCATATATGAAAGTACCATTGGAAATCTTAGGATGTTTAGTTGTCAATCGACTATTTGAGCATGTGAAACAGACTTTCCACGGCTGAGAAAAATGATTTTTACCAAGGCAGGTTATTTCCGGAAAATCTGCACTTTCGGTGGTTAAACTAGACCCGAATTTAGCCTGTTAACTACCGAAAGCTCTGCTTTCGGTGGTTAATGAGCGCTTTTCAGGCCCTCCTAAACCACTAAAACCTGAGATTCTCGTTTTTGCTTGAGAAGACCAAATCCAATGCTTGTTCCAAGTTTATTTTTAGAAAGTAGACCATCTAACCCACCTAAAAAAATTTAGAAACAAATTTTTGGACCTCTTCCTATCACCTAAAATTTGACAAAATGACAGTGCTATTTTAGGAGATAACACTCTCCATATGAAAGAATTGGTGGTAATTGAGGACCTGTCATGGAAAAATTGTTCGAAGGAACTGACATGGCAGATGAAAGATACATGGGTGGGGGGTAATAAGTGGGATAAGCACCCATCTGAGTACTGGCTCTTGAAAGAGAATAACTAGTATTGGATCCATAGGGGGGAAGGTTCCAACCTCCCATGGGGACAAAACTCATATCAAACGAAGAAGCAGGCATCAGAGCCATGGTGCCCCTGGGTCCAATGCTAGGATCCATATATGTGGTCCAGGGAGAGGGTTGCACGGGGGAAGGCATATCAACAGAAAATTGGCTAGAGACCCAAGGTGCGGACAGAGTGCTGTAGTTCTGCATACCATTGTAAAAAATGAAAGGGTCTGTCCCTATGAAACTAGCAGGTATCATGGGGTGGGTAGCAGCAAATGAGGGAGAAAAAGAAAATCCACTGTCCATAATGATGAAAACCAAAATAAATGCCTAAGGCCGGCTAGTAGTCAAAGAGCATACGGAAAGAGTCAAACGACCAATATGCATGCAAATGGGCTAAAGTGGCTGAGTGGTTTCCCTCGCTAAAGAAGGTATGTCTCGTCCAAGAGGGACTTGAGACTCCCTGCTAAAGTTTGGAGGTAACATAATCAATTATAAGGGCCCTCATAAGCTTAACAACTAGTCGGTCAGATCCCCCTGGAGAGGTAATCATCCATAAAGGCTGTGTGTTGTCCGACCCCTATCTGACTTAGGATACAAGCAGAATAACCCCTGCAAGTAACCTATGAGATACCTAAATCAAGTAACTAATAAACCACTGTATAACCGATGCACAAGCGAGAAGTCGTAAGTCCTGATCACCGTATGGGCAGGGTAGCAAAGCCCGAAAACTTGAAAGCACCGCCTCTCACAGAGGTATGTGTACTAGAAATATCCACAAATACGAATAAATCCACAGAAATATCTCTGACGCTAGGTGAGTATCCAAGGGTTATCCCTTCAACTAACTTCGCGCGACCTCGTGATTAACTCCGGTGTGAGCGGAGCCTCCTGATATTACCAATTATACAATGGACTTCTCAACTCCCTATCTCAGACACATATGTTGATTTAATTGCCTTGGAGAAGTTTACTCACAAGATCCTATTTCAAGGCACTAAATCCTAGGCTAGTTTGTGCACCCTAAAAAATAAAATCGTGACTAATCAATTTTAGTTTAAAGCGTAAATTTTATTGGCCGTGGTTACTAAAAAAGTATGGAAGTGAAACTCATGGTGTTATGACTCTGCAAGAAAATAAATACTCATATAATGAAAAGTCTATCTTTAACTTTTCAATGAATGATATGCTAAATAAGAACAGTGTAGTCTTCAGTTTTAATTCTGCAATTCAGAAGTAAAATGAAACCTTTCACTAAATGTGCTAAGCTAATGATAAAGATTCCAAGACAAAAATGCCAACCAATGCAAAATGCCTATTTTTTTTGTATTTTCAATATACTAAAAAGAAAATGCATGGACTGATGAGAAACCTGATATATAAATTCTACTGTGTATAAAAGCAATAATTTGAGCAGAACACCAAGTAGCCAAGCAAACAACGCAAGTAAGAAGGAAAAATAAAAAATGGAAAATAAAGAGAAAGAATCCGCCCAAAATTCAACTCCAAACAATTTTCCTATCATCCCAAATAATCTCAACATGCACTATAGAGACCTAAGAAAGCTCAACAATTTTCAAATCTCACCCAACAATCACTAAACCAAGCAAACAAGCAAGGGGAAGTGGTATATGTGACTGTTCAGGAGAACATAGCGTATATACGCTTCTTGCAGTGAGACAACAAGCGTGTATACGTGACTGTCAAGGAAAAAAGGGCGTATATGCTTTAAAACAAGGCCAGACAATGGCAAAAGGATGAAAACTCAGACTCAGAGTGAACAGAATCTATCAAGCAGTGATACGACAAGAAATACAAAGGAAAAAGAGCAATGTAAGAAGAAAAAGTACTTCAACCCTTAGAAGGAATATCTCTCCCCAGTATGGTCGCCATTTCTATTACGAGGGAAAAACTCTCTATGGCTAAGGGTAAACCACAACAGACATGTATGACTGCAAAAATCAACTCAATTCCAACATATGCTATATAAACTAATGTGCAAAACAAGGAAGAGGCCTACCTCGATCCAACGTTTGATGATGGTCCACTGTTGAGCACTTTGACCCAAAGCTTTATATCTGCAAGAAGTTATCGACAAACAAGCAGAGCAAGTACATAGTGATAATATAAAAGGGGTTAGCACATCAGATAGCATAATCCATTAATAAACATTACAAACACGACCATGGATGATAATCATATATTTGCAAGATACCAATAGGACGGGAAAAGACTATTTCTATTAATAATTGATCAGTATAAGTGACAACATTACAGACTTCTGTGTCAGCACGATTCGAAACCAAGAAACCAAGTTCCTTCCAACTGGGTCTCCACCACTTCAATCCTCCACCAAAGGCAAGCTCATAGGAAAGAGGCAATGAGGTCCTCTCAACAATAGGGAAAGATATTGGGGGATGAACACTGTGTTCAGACTTGAGGGACAAAGGGATGCAGACTTAATATGAAGTAATTTCTCTAGAGTAACTTTTCTCTCAAAGTTGAATGCTTTCTCTCCTTTTCCATAGCTCGAAATTGTGCTCTTATAGCCTTCAAAATGCAACTGAAGGGCCGAGTCAGAACGTTTCCAATATATGGAAGTCCAAGGATCAGAGATGTTCTGTCATGACATGGAAACCCGACCTCATTTTGTATTTTCTAGCACAAATCCCAATATACGTGAGATGTAGTGGAGCAACAAGCGTATACGCATCTTGTATAACTGATAGAGAGTGTATATGTGGAAAAATGTATATTTTTAGCTATGGATTCATCAAAAAGGGATGATAAGTCTGCATAGGGAAATGGAAAAAGGCCCTCTGTGCAAGATAGCAATGGTGAGGAAAATCTTGATATAACAAATACCCCCTAATGTGTGAGATCAGAGGAGTATCTGCGATGGTCGAAATATATTATAAATAACCCAGAAGTGGAGTGGTAGAGAACCAGCTGGACGAACTCAATTGCTCATTACATTATGTACTGACTTTGCGTACATGGCTGCCAAGAATACAATGCAGATCCATGTGGAAAATATAACAAACAAGTGTTCATGGACATGAATAGGAAAATACAAATGCTGTTACATGCCAAAAGATTCCATAGTCACGAACAAGGCCCAGTGAAACCAGTCTCAAAATCAATCTGAAGATATCTGTATACCACAGAGTACAATCTGATCCCCCATGATCACTGAAGTCAAATAGGTACAGGTCTAATGAATGGGAAGCAACAACTCAGTAAAGCTGCGACCACATAGTGATGTCTTCAAGTCTTCTACACTATCCACCAAAGGTGCAAGTCTACATCATGTGAATAAAGGAGTTGAGGTCAAACACAATGAGACATCGTTTGATTACTGGTCATTGAGGTATACCGTTAACGAACGTGGGACAACCTACCAATAATGAAAGTAGGTATCAAGGGACCGAGTACATTCCTACAAGTGTGAAAAAGGAGTCGATGTTGAACACTTGAGAAATCCATTGATCAGGAAACATTGATGTATTCCCATCTGTCAATGGTGAGAGAGCCTACCACTAATGGCTGCAAGCCTCAAGGTACTCATAAAACTCTAGGTCCCATTGTTACACATTATTTTTGTCATCCCTATGACCGTTAATGATGTTTTTAATTTCAAGCTCATTAAAAAATGAAACCACTTACGAGGATATCTTTTGCGTCTCTGAGGCAACCTCGTTAAAAAATGAAATAGAGGTTACGGGCATAGTTCTTGTTTATGTGTCAAGCTCGTTAAAAAAATGAAATAGTTTTCCCCCTCTCTATTTGAGTCAAGTCCTTCGTCTAGTATTTGAAGCTTCATTTCATTCTCCTTTGCAGTTGGATGAAACGAAGCTTGGGGGGAATTTTCCTCAGCCTCTGGAATTCATGTTGAAGTTGAGCCGCTAGCTTCTTAAACTGGGGGCTATGTACCAACCATCCTTGTGTTATGCGTTGGGAAGTCACAAGCATAGTTTTCTATGGTTCAAGCTTGTGTAAAAATGAAACCACCTACCTCAAACATAGTTTCCTCTGGTTCAAGCTTGTCTAAAAATGAAACTAGGTCCAAGCATAGTTTTGTTTAGTTTTTAAGCTTGTGTAAAAATTAAAATCTATCCCAAGCATAGTTTTGTTTTGTTTTAAAGCTTGCGTAAAAATGAAAACAATCCCGAGCTTAGTCTTTGTTCTTTCTCGTGCTCGTAAATCAATGAGAATGTAATCGAGTATACTTTTATCACTTTTTCGGACTCGTAAAGGTTATACGAAAAAGGAACCCCCTGGAGTCTTCTTTAAGCTCTTTTTAGACTCTCTAAACATGAAAAGATTGCCGAGCGACCTTGTTCTTTTCACGCTCGTTAAAGTATTTGAAGAAAACCTCTGTTGAACGATAGTTTATCTCTTTTTCAGTCTCATCAGACTACTTTACGAAAAAGGAACTGAGAGAGTTCTATTTTAAGTGTTTTTCCAGACTCTATAATCATGAAAAACCTTCGAGTTTTCTATCTTTGGACTCGTTAAACAAACATCGAAAGGCCCACATGGGACCAAACCACTCCTTCCTAGGGTTCGTTAAACATACTCCGAGGGACTCATCTAAAGGATGAGCTTACATTTCAATCATATGTTATCCTCCTCAAGCTTGTGTTAAAATAAAGAGGTACTCGCCAGAAATGGTGGGGGAAAAATTGGGAAAGAAATGTATCTAAACCTATATTCTGTGGAAGAGTCACTTTTGAACATGACACCCTTTCACTTGCTTTGTGTCTAGGTTGGAAAATCCACTTGTCTC
>ML783945.1:373381-383448 GCA_009831015.1 Picea engelmannii | reverse complement strand
GAATCACTTGTTACTCTGATCTACATCAAATCTTGTTACTTGTTTCATGTCATTGATGTGGGATACATTAAGGCCCTCCTGTGACGAGTCTTTTCCTGTCGACTTCAACTCATTATCCAGGAATTAGACTTGAAACCAATTGGTACCTTGGAACTTGCATGCCTCAATGGCAGGTTTCCTCGCTTTCGATAGTGGGTTTTCATTATTTCCCCCTGATCGGGAGATTCCGTCGAGTGTTCAAATTTAGCTCATTGATTCACATTTGTTGGATTGTACTAGAGTACCTTGGGAGTCATTGACATTAATGGTGATTTCCCTTGCACTTGTTAACGATATACACTAATGACCGGTAATCAAGTGGTTTCTACCATGTTCGACTTCAACACATGTATTCGCATGATTAGATTCGTACTATATAGTGATAGAGATGAAGACCCTGAATATTTTCTAACAGATTCAGGTTGCATTGGAGTATATTCAGTTTGTACTGTTGCATAGATCCACATTGTATGTCTCGTGGATATGTTCAAATTTGAGTATTTAACACATAGATCCACAATGTATTTTTGGTGGCTATGTTCAGATATGAGTCATATTGGCATGGATTCACAGTGTATGTTTGGTGGCCATGACCTGTCTTACTTGACATGGATCTTCGCATGTCAGCATTTATGCTTTGAGTCATTTTTATTCTGAGTATGGGAATGCCTACCTCAGTGATGATATATTATTGTACTGTATTTCCTTGTTTGTTGGAAGGTTTCTGACCGACTGTTCCTTGTTCCCTACACACACTCGACAAAGTATTTAAGCTATCACTATGTTCTAACTTCATACTTTGGGGGGCTCTCTGTTACACATTATTTTTGTCATCCCTATGACCATTAATGATGTAAACCTATCTGTTTCCTTCAAAGGGGTCAGTGGCCTGAGTTCCTGAAGAGAGAAGGGAGAAGAACTTTTCCTGAGAAAAGAAGTTGCATTTTCCTGTGTAAAAACCTTATAAAAAGGAAGTTCGCAAGCTGCCTATGTATTAGGGTGCGAGAATGCCTGATTCTCGCAGGCTGCATCATAGCTAGGGTGCGAACAGTTCGCAGGTTTCACTATAAGCAGGGTGCGAGAATGCTTACACGTGGGAAAAATGAGCGTTTTCTCAAATCTTCTAGAAGGAGGAACTTCCATGGTGAGGTGGCATCCGAATGGTTTGGATCTTACTCGCTTTCATGATTTAGTGGGATCATCCTAACCTCCTCACCTTATCCTCTTCAACTTATAAAAGGAGAGGAGCTCTCATGGAGAAGGGGTTCTGGAGCTTGGAGCTTTGGTTGGCTTTGAATTATCAGCTTGGTTGGAGTGGCTTTGAGATTTGCTTTGTCAAGATAGATTGTGAGTAGCTATCAGATCCATGGTCCCATAATCCTTGGAGCAAGAAGTGTGTGGGAACGAAGGACAGTTGTAAGGGACCTTACGACATCAAGGCCATGGTTGTAATCTCTCTTTCACATTTAATATGATACAGTAATACGATTCTTTCCTATAAAGCTTGTTGTGTTTTATTGTATGATTCCTTGATCACATACATAGGTTTATATTGAGTTTATGCTATTACTATCACTTTGGTTGGTTGTGTTATTTTGCAGGATCATCATGGTATGAGCATTGGAACGAAGCTAGGATGGAAATGGCGAGAGGAAGCGACATTTAAATGGTATGTCACTCATCCCTCTTTAGTTAGTAAATTCAATATCTAAAACTTAAGGAAAGCGTCATGTTCTGATGTGTTTTGTTCTAGATCTAGGTGGATCTAGGGAGATGAGTTAGTGTCTGCACCTACCGATTAGTCCAATAACACCCATATCCAGAATAAATGAGCTAAAGTCGATGGAAAGAGACTCGTTGAAAGGAGATCATTGAGGCATCTCTCATCAGTCAGCACGAGGAAAAAAGAAGGAGCTTCATGATTTCGTGGAGATCGGATGAAGAACATGTTCACGAACCAACAACCCTGTGCATATTTCGCATGTGCCAAATGAAAGCGGTACACAAAAATGACCCTTTGAATAACAACTAATGATGAAAAACCACTAACAAAGGCGAGGAAACAACCAATAAGGCTAATGGAATCCTAGACATTGCACGAATCCCAAAGTGTGAATAGATGTCTTGTTTTGAATTGCATCCATTACTCGTATTAACTGGCTGATACAATTGGTAGGATCTCTCCCATTATATTCTTTTGAGTCATTGTGTATGAGCTCATTCTACGCATAAAGAAGTCCGGAGCACATAGAGGAGCAAGACGAGTGATCAGAAGAAAGCTTCCAAGGTTCAGTGAGTATTAAAACGACAATTTTAGCAAGCACTACAGGTATGTACCGGCTTATGGGTGTTTTACACTTCAATTCATATGTTTTCATCCAACATTACTCTGTACACATGATCTAAAAATGAAGAGGCTTGTAACTTTGAAATATTTGCAAGTTTTAAATTAAGAGTGCTTAGGAAAAAGGATCAATTTGCAAACACATAAGTTAGAGAAATTTCACATTCAAGGTGCAGATAATAACCAACAAATAACAGTGAACAGTAAATACATAACACAACAAATGATAAAGGAGTTCACCCCTCTCTTGGACTACATCTCATGGTCCAACTCCCAATGGATCTTTTATATTATTTTCTCAAAGTGCTAAAATCAATGATTTTCAATGCTCAAAATGCCAAATAGATGGCTCCAATGGCTCTAGAACGTCCAAAAACCCCTAGCTGGGCTTTTTCGGCACTTGGTTTGGCCAAAAAATGAAGAAGATATGCTTCCTGGAAGTTTTCCCCTTCAAGCTTGCTGTCTTTGGTTCACCAAAATGCACCTCTGTGTGTCCAACCTAGCTTCTGGGTGTTTTCCCGTCCCTAAACCCAACACCCACGCACATTCTGAAATTGGTGCCAAAATGTCGCACCGTTAGCGGATCTTGGGCCCCCAAAGTCGGAGGTGTTGGGCGCATGGGGCCATGTGGCCAAGTTGTTAGCTCACCAAAGTCTCCAATGCCCAAATGGCATGAGCTCCGGACAAGTGTCGGATGTGACCATTTGGGCGCACGCGTTTCTGGATAGGCGTGGTCATATGGTAAAAGTGCTAGTAATCGGGGGCTGGGGCTAAGCCCTAGCCCCGACCCCGCGCCCATATGGACAATTTTAAAACTTAAATAATTTTAAAGTTATATAGTGTTAAGAAACACCATGGTGGAACACCGGTTGGTGGCCTTTGCCAAGACTCTTCCCTACCTGGAGGTCGCGAGGTCGAGTCATGTGGACTCCAAATATTTTTCCAAATGCCAACAAAAGGGGGTGCCACGTGGCACCATTTCATTCACACAAATGAGGACACGTGTCCACATTCGATTCGCCCAAGTCACCATCATGCCACGTCACCATCATTCCCTATCAGCTGCTTCCACATCATCTGTATGGTCATCCACATCAGCGTACGACCCCTGCCACATCATCTGTACGGACTGTACAGTCAACAATTTTTTCCTGTTTGGCAAATCGGACAGAAAGCGATATCTCACTCATACAGTGTCTGTTTGAACCCATTCAAATTGCGTTGGGTTCGTGATCACAAATCCTACGTCTCTGTTTGTTTTGAAGCGATTCCAAGCACTTTTAATTTTGAGCAAAATTTGATCCCCTGGATCACTCCTCCCCATTGAGAAGATTTTGGATCTCCAAAAGACTACTTTCAGTCTATCTGAAGATGAGGGTATAGTTCCCTCATCTTCCCAAACTCAATCCACTTGGCCTTTCTTGGATTTGTGTCCTTAAGACCAACTCGAAGGTATTCCACATTTCCTCGTTTTGAAGTTCTCATCCTCCTGTCAAGGATTGTGTCTTCATGCAGTTCTGTAAGGTATTCTGGAGAGAAATCATCTGTACAAGGAATATGAACATGCTCTCCTTGATCATCAATCAAAGGAGGCTCATACAATTTCAAATTCTCAACATTGACAATTGCATACATTTGCATATAAGGAGGCAAATCCAAATGGAAGGCATTGTTACCAATCTTTTCAAGAACCTTGAAAGGTCCATATCTAATTGGTTTCAGTTTTTTACCTTCTCCTTTAAGCCTCTCCTTACTGATGTAAAGCCAAAATTCATTTCCAACTTGGAAACTATGATCAACACGATGCTTGTCATGTCTTGTCTTGTACTTGGCTTGACTCTTTTCCAACTGTTCTTGTACCATTTGATGTATCAACTAAATTTGTTCAATGAACTTTTCTGCCCTATCAATGTCATAATGGCCATCAATATAAATATCTTTCCCAAAGATAAAATCTAAAGGAGATTTGGGCAAATAGCCAAAACATGCTTCAAATGGCGATGTTTGAATTGAAGAGTGCTTAACCCGGTTGTAAGCATGCTGAATGTAGTGTAAATGCTCATCCCAAAGTTTAGGATTCTTGCTGCAATAACCACGAAGAAGATGCACCACTGTTCTATTAACCACTTCTGTTTGACCATCGGTTTGCGGATGAAAATCTGTGCTTTTTTTCAGTTTGGTGTCCATGAGTGCCCATAAACTTGACCAAAAGTTCCTAATAAATCGAGAATCTCGATCAGAAATAATTGATTTAAGCAACCCAAAATGTACCCAAACATACTGAAAGAACATTTGTGCCATTTGCTCAGCTATAACCTGCTTCTTACAAGGCATCAAAATACACATTTTGCTGAAACGGTCAACCACAACATAAAGATAATCATGATTTTTTTTAGACATAGGTAAACCTCCTACAAAATCCATGGAAATGATTTCCCAAGGACGAGAAGGAACTGGAAGTGGAGTATACAAACCCAACTTTCTATTGCTAGTTTTGCTTGTAGCACATAACAAACATCCTCTAACATATCTTGAAACACTTTCATTCATTTTAGGCCAATAGAAATACCTTTTCAAATTAGCCACCGTCTTGCCTACACCAAAGTGACCAGCAATAAAAGAAGAATGAGCTTCTCTTATAATGTTGATTCTTTCACCCTGTGGAATACATAGCTTGCCAAGATGATACAAAAGATTATCATGCACATGGTAATCCAATTCCTCAACATGGTTAGAATGACACAAAGTCGCATACACTTCTTTAAAATCAACATCTAAAGCATACTGTTCAACATAGCTTTCATGCATGATAGGATTATGCTTAAGAATAACTGAAGCACTAATAATATGCCTAGAAACCATATCACCAACTTTGTTATAAATGCCCTTTTTATACCTTATGACCAAGTGGAATTGTTGTAGGAAACCCATCCATCTGAAGTACCTTGCTTGTTGTAGCTTTGTTTGTGATTGTAAGTATTGCAATGGTTGATAATCTGTGTGAATAATAGTTTCTTTGCCCAACAAATAATGTTTCCATTTTTTCACACTTTGCACCAATGCATACAACTCCTTATCATAAGTAGGATAGTTAATCATATCACCATTAAAAGTTTTAGAATGAAAACAAATGGGCTTACCATGTTGTAACAAGACTGCTCCCATTGCATAATTGCTTGCATCAGTTTGGATTTCAAAAGGTTGTCTCAAATTTGGAAGTGCAAGAACTGGGGATGAACTGATTTTATCCTTCAAAGTATCAAAATCCTTTTGTTGCTTGCCTCCCCATTGGAAGACTTGCTTGATGCTTGTCACTGCATGTAATGGAGCTACAATTGAAGAAAAGTTAGCAATAAAATTTCTCCAATATTGGGATGCTCCCAAAAAACTTCTTACCTCTGTCACATTGTTGGGCTTTGACCACTCCAATATGACCTTGACCTTGGAGGGATCAATTTTCAGTTCTCCTCCACCAAAAATATGTCCCAAGTAAACAAGTGAGGTCTTTCCAAACTCACATTTAAACATCTTCAAAAACAACTTTTCTTTTCTCAAGACATCTAAAACTTGCTTTACATGCACAACATACTCTTCACGAGATTTGCTAAAAATCAAAATGTCATCCAAGTAGACAATAACACAATCATCAAGAAAAGGCCTTAAGACATCATTCATGACTCTCATAAAAGTAGCAGGAGCATTGCAAAGTCCAAATGGCATTACCATCCACTTGAACAAACCTTGCTTTGTTTTGAAAGCTGTCTTCCATGTGTCTCCTTCAACAATCCTAATCTGATGATATCCACTTCTCAAATCCAACTTAGTGAAATACTTAACATCTTTCATTTGGTCAAGCAAATCATCAATTCTAGGGAGAGGATAACGATTCTTTACCATAATCTTGTTTAAGGCCATGAAATCTACACACATGCGCCATGTACCATCCTTCTTTGGCACTAAAACAATTGGAGATCCACATGGCGACGCACTTGGCATGATGACCCCTTTGTCAAGCAACTCTTGGATTTGTTTTTTAATTTCAACATTCTCCATGATTGACATCCTGTACATACCAATGTTCAGAAGAGGGCTATCTTGCTGCAATTGTATTTCATGTTGGATACCCCTTCTTGGAGGCAATCCCTTTGGTTCCTGAAACATCTCATCATATTGGTTAACAACCTCATATAAATCAGATTTCAACTTTTCATCACAACCTTGGAAAACTTCCTTTTCAACATTGTCTTTGGGTTTAATCATCAAGAGGACAAAATTATTACTAGCATTGACTAGTCTCTTCATTTGTCCCGCATTTACAAGTGACAAATTCATCTTCTTTGTATGTGCTCTAACAATGTACTCAACTCCATTTTTAAATAAATGATACTTATTCTCATGACGATGAAAAATGGCTCTCCTATCATATAAATATGGGTTTCCCAACACAATACCACAGATATCCAAAGGAACAACATCAAGTTCTACCTCATCTATAAAATTTGTAGTGATGGAAAATCTAAGTTTACATCTTCTTGTCACCTGCAATTTAGCATTGTCACATATCCAACCTAGAGGGTATGGTTTAGGATGTGGAATAGTTTCCAAATTTAATTTCTTGACAGTGTCTTTAGATATGAGGTTTGCTTGAGATCCAGTATAAAAAAGCGTATCTATCTTGGTATGTTTTGAAACAACCCTTATGTGAAAAATCTCTATTCTTTCTTTTTCTTGTTGAGTTTCATTGAGGCTACTACTACTTGAAGAACTAGTACTTGCAAAAGAACCCTTACCTCGATAACTCATGGCTGTAATTTTTGTTTCATCACCCGAATCTGAACCTAAATCTTGTTGTATGGTTGCAACAGTCTTTGGCTTCCCTTTGTGGCTGAACTTTTTGGGTCTTTTTTTAGGATGAAGTTTCCAACAATGGTATTCATCATGGCCATCCTTTGAACAATGTTTGTATGTAAATGTTTCTCCCTCTTTCTTAACTGAAGCAATTTTTTTTCCATTTCCCTTGAACTTCCTCTTTCCCTTGTCTCCATGACTGAAAGGCTTCTAGCTGCCCTCATGAGTTTCATTCCTCCCTCTTGCCTCCAAATGAGTTTCCTGAACACAAACTTCATCTAAATTTGAAGGGTTAAACATGGGTATTGTATGTCTCTAGTAACTATGTAAAGCTCCAATGTATTTGAGTAAAGTTTCTTGAGAAGACAAATCTACTCCCAAAACCAAAGATCTTCTCCTAAATTCTTGAGTAAAGATTTGCACATTTTTCCCTTTATCTTGTCTAAAATTTTGCCAATCCATAATAGCTTTTTGCATGTATGCTAATGGATACAATTGTTTTTTAATTGCAACAATGAAATCATTCCAAGAGGATAAAATTTTACCGTGTTTCTTCATGTCCTCTTGAGTTTTGGCTTCCCACCAAATGAGTGCTGCACTATCTAATCTTAAAGAAGCAAGTTGAAACTTAGTTTCATCATCTTGAATTCTTTGTATTCTACTATACACTTCAATCTGACGAATCCAGTTATCTAATTTCTCAGCATTTACCTCTCCATTGTACATTGGCAATTCAAATTTGATATCAAGATTTAACAAAGGAACTTGTGGAGGAATTTTACCATGTCCCTTTGGAGAATTTGGAGGTGGTTGTGAAATGGTAGAAGAAGTGGAAGATGGAGGTAAAGGAGGTGGAGTATCACCATTCCCTCCATTTCCTTTTGGAGTTTTATCACCACTGTCTCCCTTGTCCTTTGAAGGGTTGGAGCTTTCACCTTGCAATCTTGCATTCCTTTCTTCAAACAAGATTTTCACCATTTCTGTCATATCCATGAAAGCCTTTATGAAATCTTCATCTTTAGAAGGAATATTTTCATGACTCTCTACATGAGCCATACTTGGTGAATGACTCCTTGAAACTTGAGGTGATTGTATAGTCCTTCTTCTTGAAAGTTGAGAACTTGGCTCCACAAGTTGACCTTCTCCTCTCGTGAGCTTCAACCTTGTGAGCATCAGAAAACAAACACTTGCAAATAATCAAGCCTTCAAAAACCTATGCTCTGATACCAACTTGTTCTAAAAATGAAGAGACTTGTAACTTTGAAATATTTGTAAGTTTTAAATTAAGAGTGCTTAGGCAAAATGATCAATTTGCAAACACATAAGTTAGAGAACTTTCACATTCAAGGTGTAGATAATAACCAACAAATAACAGTGAACAGTAAACACATAACACATCAAATGATAAAGGAGTTCACCCCTCTCTTGGGGTACATCTCCTGGTCTAGCTCCCAATGGATCTTTTATATTATTTGATCAAAGAGCTAAAATTAGTGCTTTGAAATGCTCAAAATGCCAAATAGATGGCTCCAATGGCTCCAGAACATCCAAAAACCCCTAGCTGGGCTTTTTTGGCACCTGGTTTGGCCAAAAAATAAAGAAGATATGCTTCCTGGAAGTTTTCCCCTTCAAGCTTGTTGTCTTTGGTTCGCCAAAACGCACCTCTGTGTGTCCAACCTAGCTTCTAGGTGTTTTCCCATCCCTAAACCTAGCACCTGCATGCATTCTGAAATTGGTGCCTGTTATCACACAGTTTGTAGTTTAGGTTGAAGGCTAAAGGATAGAGGCCAAACTGGCGTAACAGGAACCTTCCCCACCCAATGTCACCATGATGGGGAGGTTCTTTCTATTTAGGGAGGTTAACCCAGGGGAGACGTCCCCGACAACCTGGGGTTTTGAAGAGGTTAAAGTATAAAAGTCAAGGGAAAGTTCCTCCTCACAGGTTACCACCAAGATCAGAAAGTCCGGCTAATCAACCAATAAATGAAGTGTATGCCCAAATGAAAACACCTGCCCGGAACAAGACAACAACAATACGATATATATATATATGCAGGCTATAACTCAGTGGTTTAGTGACTATCCGACAATTATATATAAGCAATGAAATGAAAGATATTAATGAGATCAACGTTTTGTCAATATAGCTATGAAAAAACATCAATTCATCAATAACTATTGAGATGATTAAGCCAACAATGTATCCAACCAATACTTTACTCAATAAATGCTTTAGATCATCATCCAATTGCTTATAGAAGACAAATGCTGCGTCAAGATGAGATAACCAATTGTGACGTCAGCCTTAATTAGGGTTAGTTTGTTAGTTAGGTTTTCAAGAATTAAAGTTTTAAGAGTTTGTTTTGGACACTATGACCTCAACGTTGTGTGTCTAAGATCAATGCCTAAGGGTAGATGAAGTCAAACAAGAAGAGGGCACAAAGTTTTGAAAGGATGAAGACTAAAGACAAGAGGGAAGGGTTCTAGAGTGCTGCAATGACAGGGCCCTAGAATAAAAACCCTAGGGGAAAGAGGCTCACTCCGGTGTTGCTTAAGCAACGCCTTGTGCTCTTTCCTTCTTTAGGTCAACTTGGCAAAACGACTAGCATAAACAATGAATTTAACTAGAGGATGAGGTGAAAGAAAGTGTTGCAATGGCAAGGCTTTCAAACCCTAGAAGATGGTGGCCCTATGTGTAGATAACCTAGGCCTAGGACGTCACCCCCTTTTCAACCTTCAAAAATCAAGCTAGCTTAAGGGAAAAAGCAAGAGGAGTGTAGAAAAGGCTAGGCTCAATCTTTCTTCTTCAATGGCTGAAAAATTTCTCTCAAGGGGA
>ML783945.1:347238-361613 GCA_009831015.1 Picea engelmannii | reverse complement strand
GAAAATAATGAGTCATCTATACATTTTTCCAACAATGCATCATATACCAATGAAACCACAATGATCCATCTTCATCATGTATCAATGGCAACTCATTGATCCATCTTCATCATATCAATGACAACTCATTGATCCATCTTCATCTATGCATTATCATCAAGGAAAATACATATTATATTACATCAATCAATAAATCCTTTGACATCAATCAATCACTTGACATCAATCAATCAAACCATTGGCATCAATGACAACATGATCCAACATCCCGGTGGAGAGAGGATAAAAAGTTCATCAATAGGACCTCCGGCTGGTACCCAACGACCAACTTGAGAGAGCCTTACATCTATCTAATGGCCCTCCTCTACCGATTGCATGGGGAGAAAGACTGCACCAGGTTTTCAAAGGCGTGGATGCCTCTGGCTTATACCATAGCCATTTCTGGAATAGGTTTTAACTGAGGTGAAATCATCTCCAAACAACTGAGCAGTTTCATACGACAAGCTCAGACACCAAAAGAGGGAGAAACCCCTTCCTTCTACATGGCCTCGTATCTCCTAGACGTCATATGTGCCAATAACGTCTTTGCTAGAATGAACTTAAGATGGCATTCCTCTAAGCTCTCGGTCCATGTATACTTCGACATCTTATGGGAAAACAGGTACATGAAATCCTATTCTCTTATCCGTGACTAGTTCATTGCACGCATTTATTCTTTGTTGTTCAAGAAAGAGTGCCCAAGGCTGTCGGATGCAGAAAAAAGGGTTGTATCGAAATTAGTTCACTGGTATCTAGATGAGCATGACACCTACATCAGGGTTTTCGGTGCCACAGGGGCACCCCATATGTTAACTATATATGTGCCCAATCAACTTGTATTAGGGAAAATTTGTTATCATACCATTTTGCAAGGCTACAACGCCACTTTAGTGAAGGACAAGAAGTGGGCCTTCATACCTTATGGGTTTCATATTGGCTTCTACATGGTCAAAGACACCGCGCAGACCAAGCAAGAAAGGTTAAGTCAATTGGAATTCTGATTCTAGACTGACCGTTTCTGCAAGCACGATCCCAAGGGTCTAGTCCTAAAACATGCATCACATGTATCATCCTGTTGGCCTTATGCCCATGACCGGTTTGAGGATTAAATTTTCACCGAAAATGATCAAGACTGGGATGAGGTGGTGGAAAGGATGGCTAATCCTAAAGCAACCAGATTCAAGGCCATGAGTTGGGAGGATCAAACAACGACCTTGGGACAATCGACTCAAGAGCTCCTCAGGGCCAGAGAAGAAAGGATAACATATGAACCAGTCAAAGCGGTATAAGCCCCTCAAGAAGCCATCCAAACAACAAATACTTCCCAGGTAACCCTGACACAAAATAGGAATTTCCCCGAGGTTCAGAGTGTGCAATAGAGATGGAAGCTTATGTATCAACTCACCCTACAGTTGATGGGTCCGATGTGGGATATCCTGGACCCCATCAGGTTACCAAGGATTTCGACTCATAGCCCAGAAGAAAGACCGACGGAGCCAAGCGACCCTAATTTCATAAACCTTGATAACACCAACGGGTTAGATGACCCTGAATCCACAACACCACCAGCCAATTCGCCGGCAGGAATGATGACTCAACCAGAGATAGGCCGGGTATCAGTAGAAACAAGTGCACCTAACGCTCTTACCGAGTTCATCCATGTATACAACGATGATGAGAGCCTGGAAGCATCTCAAAGGACCCCTATGCATGTCCAAGAAGAAAAGGGACCAGAGAAGGCTTCTTCTCCTGAGCCCGAGGTCCAAACCAAGGAGGTCCCACAAAAGGATACACAATTCGAAGGTGGCCTCAAAATGAAGGGACCCGATGAATTCAAAACCAGAGCAGTAATCCAAAGGACTAGCCCGAACCAGATGAGCCAAAAGAAGGATCTCTGCAAAAGGAAATCAACGATTCAACTACCAACAAGAAAGTAAGTAACAAGTTTGTACCCGACGTCTCTACTACACTCAATACTCAGGTCCCTGACAAGCGACAAGCAGAGGCCGAACCCTCGGAACACAACGAGGGAGTTTAGGAACCCGACCTTGAACGAGTATACACCACTGGTAACCTGGGAAGCAAACTCACATGGGGTGATCAACAGATACCCGAGCTGATAGACAAGGTAGTAGATATCTATGCAATCTATTACGATCGAAAAAGAAATGCCATCGTCAAAAGAACCACCAAGAATAGGAGGATCACGTTGGATCGCTCCATCTTCATCACTACAGAGGAGAATTTGATAAACATCACTGATGCCCGAACGTCGGAGATTCTCGATGTGGGTATGGTGCTCTCGGATGCCACCCTGGACAGGGCTAAACGAGATGAAAAAGAGTTGGCCGCCGCCCGGGAGGAACTAGATCATTTACGCCACATCACTGAGTACTACTAGGGAGCTACTGAGATCGTAGTATATCTGAGAAGCGAGTTAGAAGAATCTTACAAACAATTCACAAAAGAGAGACACCTTTTTACAACAAAGATAACTGAGTTCCAAGAGGACACTCTCATGGCACTCACAACATGCAAGGACATGGAGCGATGGTACCAAGGGCGCAACAAGAAGTAGAAAGACTCGAGTACATTGATGCAGTCCATCAGGGCCGAGACAAAGAAGAACATGGCATCTAGATGTTAGGAAAAAGAAATCTTAATCACATGAAATGGTCAATCGAGTATTGGGCTAAGATGTCTTAGGACCCACGCCGAGAAATTCAAAAGCAATGGGTCAGATGCGAGAAACATTGGGGCAAAATCAACAAAGCAATGAAGGATATTAGAGTCCCCAATTTCAACACCCCCGACAACTTTGTCAACTTGTGCGACATAGTCAAGTTGCATGCCAAGAAAGATTCATGGTGGGATGAAGAGTTCGTGAAGATGACCGACGCGGTACCAGGGCAAGTGCAACGATTTATGGACCATCCAATTAGAGCTCGGACTGTGCTACATTAGTTAAACTCCAGTCTGGAAAAATACCAGAGGCATGCGATGGACATCAGAGGGATACATGCGGCTTCGATGGAGTAGAATAGGTTCCCGTGGGCTCAAACCTGCGACGATCTGTTTACCAGTTGGTCCGATTATGAGAAAAGTCATCCTTTCAGAGAACTATCTTGAGTTGTCTGTTAAAGAAACTGTTAGAAGAAGATGCCACACGACATATTTTTAGTTTCTTAAACTACACTTAGCCGTTGTTTTCAGTTGAAATTTAGATTATAAATAAAGACCTCAACTGATTTCTCCCAGTAGGAAAAATATAAGCATCCATACCCGAGAATCGCCCAAACTCGATTACAACATAGTTGAAGATTTGAAGAATTTAAGGGCGAACATATCAGTCATGGACGTGTGCATGATCCCTCAGCAGAAGGACTTCTTGCTACAAGATTTGAACTCAATAGAAGACCCTATGACTAGTAATGGCCAGGAAATGAATCTAGCTCCCACAGACCCAATAAATAAACCAACCGTGAATACCTGTTCAGAAGATAGGAAAGGGAATCCTTTTGTCCCACCTTTCCTTTTAACGTTCGAAGTTTTCAACAGGAATCTCCATAATTGTTTGGTAGATTCAGGGGCATATTCCAACGTTATTCCCTTGTTAATCTGTAGAAAATTAAATGCCATTCCTCTATAGAGTGACAAACACGTGATACAACTAGAAAGGACCCAGGTCAAAGTCATGGGGGAACTCAGGGATGTAATGATCAGAATAGTGACACATCCTAAATTTGTGCAAGTGATCGACATCATCATGGTAGACATCCTAGAGCCCTATGGGTTATTAGTAAGTCAAGATTGGTCTGAGAAGTTAAATGGGTACTTTAGCACAGACTGGGCACACCTTTGGCTACCACTAAAGGGATACAAGAATATGATCAAAATCGATAGGGAGAGATATCTGAAACATACGATCACTGATCTAGAAAACCTAAATGAACCCTCATCTACATATTTCCCTGTGCTAGGCAATTATTCCTGCGATTCCCACTTTGGAAAATTTTCTCCTCTCTTATCCGATGCCCCCCTCTCTCAAAACTTTGAAATCGTCTTTCAAGAGAAATCACCGATACCGACATAAGACACCCTCTTCTGCCAAGACACTGCGTTAGAAACTACAAAACATGAGATAAAAGAGATAGAAAGTAATAAGGAAGGAGAAAAGGGCTTTTGTCTTTCACAAATTTGGACCATATACATTGATGGATCTAAATCGCAGGAAGGATCAAGGGCAGGTTGTATCCTCATCGATCCAAAGGGTAAACTTTATTTCTTGTCGTGTAGACAAGAATTCGAATGCACCAATAACACCAACGAGTATGATGCTCTAGTACAGAGGTTAAAGAAAGCCATAGACTTGAACGCCAAATAATTGAAAGTTTTCGGGGACTCCGAGATTATCGTTAGACAAGTAAGGAGCATTATACACTACAATCCCCACACCTGAATAACTATCAGCAGGAAGTGCATAGGTTAATGGAGCATTTTGAAGCTTTCAATATCGCCGCGATCCCCAGAGAAAAGAACAAACTTGTTGATTCTATGGACATAGTTGCTTCAAGGCTGTGACCTATGGAAGACTATGAAGCCTCCCAGTTCGCTGTGGAACTACTCTACAAACTATCGGTGCCTAAAAATAACTGTAATTGGAAGGTTTTTGAAGGAGATGAGAAGATCATAAACTTCCTGACTAACCAAGACAATTTCAAATATTTAGCCATCGACGACAAGGTGTTCTAGGAACAAGCGATAGAAACTGATCCTCGAACAAACCAACCTCTTGATAGATCAAAATATCACACCATCCCGAAAGGTATAACTAATCTAGAAAATCTGTTTGATCTGAAAGAATGCTTTAGGGGGCCTAAGAACGAAAAGACTGTAATCTCTTTTCCCCTACATGAAACTATAAATCCGGGAACCCCAGAGAATCCAAAGAATGTGAATCTCAGAAAAACCATATCTAAAGAGGAAATAAAGGCTTATCTCAAACTGTTAATACAATATCAATATGTCTTCGCATGGTCCTACCGAGACCTGAAAACCTACGACACCCAGATCATCCAACACACTATACCGTTAAAACCTGAAGTGAAACCTTTCCAACAAAAGCTCTGAAAATATCACCCATCCCTAGAACCTCTCATGTATCAAGAATTAAAGAAACTTTTAGATTCCAAGTTCATTTTCCAGGTCAGACATTCCACATGGGTAGCAAATCTGGTTCATGTAAGGAAAAAGTCTGGAGAAATTCGCTTATGCGTAAATTTTATAAATCTCAACAAAGCTTCAGAAAAGGACAATTACCCATTCCCTCCAATGGAACAACTCCTGCAGACTGTGTATGGCTTAGATATTTTCTCCCTACTGGACGGTTTCTCAGGTTACAACCAAGTCCTGGTTTTGGAGGAAGATCGTTTAAAAACTACCTTCCGAACCAAGTGGGGAACCTTTGCTTATAAACACATGCCTTTTGGTTTAATCAACGTAGGAGCGACCTTCCAAAGGGCCATGGACGTAGTATTTAGGGGACTAATCAACGAGTGTGTGGTAGTGTATCTAGACAACGTAACCGTGTATTCAAAGAACATAGAATAACACATCCAACACTTAACTCAATTTTTCGAAAGGTGTAGGAGATACGATATATCCTTAAATCCAAAGAAAACCATTTTCGACGTCGAGGAAGGTAAGATGTTAGGTCATATTCTATCCAAAGTAGGGATTTGCATAGACCCAGAAATGATTAGATCCATAGATCAAATCCCGTTACCCCATAACAAGAAAGCTATGAATTTTTTTTTCGGGTGAATAAATTTTGTGAGGAAATTCACTCCCGATTTCGCAGAAATCATCAAACCCTTACAAAAGATGATTTACAAATATGTTGAATTTAAGTGGGATGATGAAAAAAAGGATGATTTCAACAATATTAAAACTGCCATATCCCAAGCCCCTGTGCTACGAAGTCCCAATTTCGATAGGGACTTGTTCCTCTATAGTTTTGCCTCCGACCAGTCGTTAGATGCAGTATTGACTCAGAAGGATGATGACAACAATGAATTTCCAGTGTCATTCATGAGAACTAATCTCCAAGGAGTCGAGATTAACTACCCTGATGTTGACAAATAGGCCTATGTGGTTTACAAGGCAGTAAAACACTTTAGGTCTTACATCCTCAAGAACCACACCAAAGTGATTGTGCCTCACCCCACAATCCGATCCTTGTTTACCCAACAAGAGATGGGGGAAAGAAGAGGGAACTAGATGGAAATAGTCCAATAATTTGATCTAGATATAAAACCTGCCAAACTTGTTAAGGGGCAAGGCTTGTGCAAACTCGCAGCTGAAGCCCAAGACCAAGCAAATGAAGATTCCAGATGGGAGAATGAAATGACATTATGGTGTGGTGAAGATTCATACATTTCCCCAGGGCCTGAGTCTTGGTATAAGAATCTAAGCTACCTCCTACACCATGGGGTCTACCTAGAAAATCTCAACCCCAGGGAAATGAGAGCTCTTAGGTTAAAATCTGCACAATACCACCTCATAAATTCAGTACTCTTCCGGATAAATTACGATGGAGTATTCTTAAGATGTCTCAAACGTGAATATGCAGACAAAGTACTAAAGGAACTCCATGATGGCCCTGCCAGTGGGAATTTCGCAGGAAACACCACCGCTCATAAGATCCTGAGAGCTGGTTAATATTGGCCCACCTTGTTCAAAGACGTCCATGCCTATGCCAGAAACTGTAAAACTTGCCAAGTCAATGTCGAGAGAGAGAAGAGAGTGACAATCCCACTCCAGTCAGTAATTGTCTCCAGGACTTTTGAGCAATGGGGGTTAGATATCATAGGAGAAATCACACCAAGCTCTTCAAAACAACACAAATACATTCTAACTGCCACTGATTACTTCACACAATGGGCAGAGGCTGTCCCTTTGACTCATGTAAATGAAAAAGTAGTGATCCAATTCATATAGCAACAACTAATCACGAGGTTTGGTTTCCCCTTTGTCCTATTTTTTCACAATGCAACTTATTTCTCTTCAACCCGACTAACGGATTTTGCTTTGGACAAAGGAATCATAATAAAGTACTCTGCAAATTATTACCCACAAGGGAACGAGGTGGCAGAATCGACCAATAAGAACCTAGTAAGGATACTAAAGAAGACGGTTGCGAATAACCAAAGGAATTGGCATAATCTACTCCATAACACTTTATGGGCCGATAGGGTCACACCCAAGGAAGCCATAGGAAATTCCCCGTACTTCCTAGTTTACAGATAGGAGGCTATTCACCCAAATGGGACTTATCTTCCATCTCTTCAATTAGCCCAAGATTCCAACGGGAACCCATCCTCGGTCATACAACAAAGAATTGATACTCTTATCATGCTAGAAGAAGAGAGAGAAAAGGATAAGTCTAAATTCATATCTCACCAACATGTGGTGAAAAGATGGTTTGACAAGCATAAAGCCAAAGAGAAAGACTTCGAAGTAGGGGACCTAGTCCTAAGGTGGGACAAAGCAAATGAACCAAAAGGGAAACATTCTAAGTTTCATAATTTGTGGCTTGGACCTTTCCAGGTGGATGATAATATTGGGGCAGGCTCTTATCGATTGAAGAATCTGAGGGGGGAACCTGATGCCCTCTCAGTGAATGGCCAAGCCCTAAAACAATTTTTTCAAAAAAAATAAAAAAATTGAGTGTTTTCGTAATCGCGAAATACTTTTTTTTTTTTTGTCGGCGCTTTTGAAAGATGCGTTTAGAAACACAATGGTTGAACTTAAGTCAAGTGACATAGCAAACTCTGTTCCAAACTCATCGCTCATGTACAACACGAGAAACATCAAGGAGCTTGTGGTTTCTTTGAGGGGTCCTCTATCCAACCTGTGTAAACAAACAACTTCAGAGAAATGTCAGAAGTGTCTGCTTGGTGGTTTGGTAAGACCTTAAGGGAAAGAAGGAAATATAGAAAGGACTACATGAACCCAGAAGACAAATCTAGCAAAGGATCCACCTTAACCATCTCACCTTTCAAAATAAACAGACATCATCCTCTCCTACTTGCTCAGGGCATCATGCTGAAATAAAATTTATATTATCAAAAGAGTGAATAGTAGGAGAGGTTATGAAGATATCTCCGTCGGGGCTATAGATGCCCGCTGGCAGTAGAGCAAGGTTTGTGATGTCGGGGTCAGTCCACTGGGGCTATGGACGCTCACTGGCAATGGAGCGACACCAAAGCAAGTGAGTAGAGGTAACTAAAGGCTTCACGCCAATGAATGTTTTTCTAAAATTTTGTAAAAAGGGGCATGAGTCAGGGTTACAGGAAACGAGGAAGGAATAAAGGTTAAAACCCCACAGGAAGACCCAGAAGCATCAACCGAATAAGTTCAAAATGCAAGGGTAAAAGAGGCTCAGATTCAAAACTAGTTAAGTTCTCCACCTAGTTCTGTATCAGCCGAGCCCTGAAGAAGGAACAAAGATTCTTCTTTCGCCCAGTAAATTGCCATTTGTTGAGAACTCAACACACCCTAAAAGTATATGTCAACTTTCACTTTTTGGGTACCACTTGATCTCTTGTGAATGTCTAATTTGATCTTAGTATGAGAATTTTTCCTTTGCTCATCTTCTGTTATTCATTTTAAGTCTTTCAAAGTTGTTCGGGAAAGAGAAAATCATCATGAATTAACAAAGACTAACATTTGAGTAAAGAATTGACAACTGAAAATTCTCCCCGACGCGCTAAAGGAATTTGACATTGGGAAGGATTAGAGATGACAAATTTCGTCCGAGAGGACCGCAATAGCCTAGCCCTGACTTCCATCAGCATCGGCAGACGAAAGTCATAATTACGCGACAGGTGCTATACAAGAATATCGCCGATGACCGAACCTCATCGGTGTCGGGAAGTTTTGAAGAGAGTAAGCGTCGTGCAAGTAAAGGAAGGATATCGCCGATGGCTGACTACCGAAATGTTTTCGGCATCAGGGATTTACGAAGATGCAACCTGCAAAGAAACTACACGCCTGAGCAGATCCCCAATCGTCGATCCCCACTACCCGTCGACATCGAAAGTTTTCTAAGAAGGATACCAATGGAAACATACACAAAGTGTCACCGATCCCTGACCTGTCCACTGAGAAATGTGACGTGATGGGACTTTTTAGCTATTAGATACACTAGATACAACACATTAAAAAGGTTAATTAATTCCAGGATCACGCATTAGTTGCTAATTCATGCATAAACCAAAAGGACCATTTAAGCCTCCCGATACAATGCATCTCCCTCCGCGCCTGCGCCGTCAACCAACATGAAATTTATTTGCAGAGATTTGATGGTAGGTTGTTTTGAATTGCATCTATTACTCATATTAACTAGCTGATACGACTGGTAGGATCTCTCCCATTATATTCTTTTGAGTCATTGTGTATGAGCTCATTCTACGAGTAAAGAAGTCCAGATCACCCAAATGAGCAAGACGAGCGATCCAGAGAAAGCTTCCAAGGTCCGGTTAGTATTAAAATGACAATTTTAGCAAGCACTACAGGTATGTACCGACTTATGGGTGTTTTCTGCTTCAATTCATATGTTTTCGTCCAATGTTACTCTGTACACATGTCTAAAGCATCATTTTCAGTTGTAGGAACAATGCCTTCGAAGAAACCCACCACCAGTAAATCCCCAAGGGTGCCAAAGCTACAAGAACTAGAGGTGGGAGAAGGTTCCTCCCCAATAGTAGTAAGGCAATTGGAATTCCCTCCAAAGCCTGTGCCTGTCATCAAAACAACCACCAAGAAGGCCTTCGTTGAGCCCCCGGCCTTTGGAGACACAGAGGCGAACATTGGGACAAAAATAGTATTCCCTTGCTAGGAATAAATGTTTAAGAAAATCAAGAAGGAGGAAACGCTCGAGTATGCCCCACACAACGATCCTGATACGAGAGAAATCGACGATGAAGTTCTCTCGAATGTACGCAAGGCTTATTTGCACATGGTGGAAAGTAGGACTCCCGACAACTTTTTTGACTTGTGCGACATAGTCGAGTCGCATGCCAAGCAAGATTCACGGTGGGCTGAAGAGCTCGTGAAGATGACTGACACGGTAACAGGGCAAGTGCAATGATTTATGGACCATCCGATTAGAGCTCAAACTGTGCTACATCAATTAAACTCCAGTCTGGAGAAATACTTGATGCATGAGATGGACATCAGAGGGATACATGCGGCTCCGATGCAGCAGCACAGGTTCCCATGGGCTCAAAATTGCGACAATCTCTTTATCAGTTGGTCTAATTATGGGAAAATTCATCCTTTCAGAGAACTATGTTGAGTTGACTGTTAAAGAAACTGTTAGAAGAAGATGCCAAGTGGTGTATTTTTGCTTTGCTTAAACTACACTTAGACATTTTTTTTTCAGTTGAACTTTAGATTATAAATAAAGACCTCGACCGATTAATTAAGGGTCGATGGTTGTTGCAAGAACTCTTTCTTTCTGGTTGTTAAGAATTATTTTGAAGCTGGTATGAATTGACAAGTCCTTTTGGACCAAAGACAAAGTTATTTTCATCAAATGCATGTGTGAGTGGACGCAGAGAATAACTATTTCCTATCTCGTTTCATGAATATATGTAACAATTAAGAGCTGTCCAATTTATTGTCAAGTTATCTGGTTCAATGCTTTGTTGTTCTTTTCTTTAATGATGAAGATGATGAATTGTTGTGTGATTATGTGATGAATGATTATGGTAGATGAATTATTTTTCTTGCCGTTATCTTATTACATATGTGTTTTCTTTTTGATAATTAGTAATCTCAGACAGTAATTGGATGCTCACATGGTTAATGTATTAGTACTAGGTCTGTGGTATAGAATTTTCATCTACATGTTTGAGTAGCGGGTTATCCCAATCTCAGCCTCTTCCCCAGTAGTTAGAACTTAATTATGTTTTTGTTGCAAAGTTGGTTTATACCGGCTTACACCTCACATCGGTTCCGCCCAAGAGAAAATACAAAAAGAGATAGTCCAAATTGAAGGAAGATCCTTCACAAGAAAACGTTAAAGCCCATCGATTAATTGCATGGATAGCAAGATATAGAGAACCATTCCATTCTAAACCCTGCAGAGTCTAATTGGGCCTCGGTGGCAGGTTTGGTTCCTACTGTTGAACTAGGGATTTAATACCCATCAACATAATTGGTGCTATAAGGAGGGCCCGAGAATGAATGGATAGATATATATTCTACAGAGTATTTCAACTAGCCTATAGATTCAAAACAACCCACATACATGGCTAGTCATTCCCAAGATAGCCCACACATGCTGAGTAATCTTGGAACGAGTAACTCACCCCAACCCGAGGAAGAACCTTTTCACCCTGAAATACCTTACGCTCTTCCTCATGAGAAATTAAATCAATTCAAAAGAATCATAAGAGCCTACACCTGGCAGATCGATGCGTTGTCCTTAGCTCCCATACTCCCTCGAAGAAAAAAACAAATCAGACTAGTGGTTAGTACTCCCGACGAGGTTTTCTTACACTCGGTAGAATACTTAATAGATTTCGCGATCACTGAAATCCAAGAACCTCTGGATTTGATACCTGAAACACCAGCCGACAACGTCTCTGAACTGAACAATTTCTCAGAAGAAGAGGAGTTCAACTCAGATTTTGAAGATATGGAAGTCAACAATGACCATAATGATGAAAGAGGGAACCCACCTCTAAACAATCAACTCTAGTTAGCCAGAGACGCTTTGGCCCTCCCAGGACCCGTTCATAACCTTCCCTGTCATTCAGAGAAGTTGCTACCAAAGTTTGATCCATAAACCTCTGGATTGTCTGAAGATCATATCAAGAAATTTATACTAGCGAACAGGCTTATGAACGTCCAACATGAAGACGTAGTATGCAGACTTTTCCCGTATACGTTTGAAAATTCTGCTTCCACGTGGTATTTAAACCTGCCAATAGGATTTATAACAAGCTGGACAAAGTTCCAGAAATATTTTTTAGACAAATTTGCCGAAGAAACTACTACAGGAGCCCTGATGGCCGAGTTGTTCGCCGCCACCATGAGTTCGAAAGAAAGGGTCAAATACTTCAACCAAATATTCACGACTATATTGAACAAGTTCCATCCCGAAGCTAATCCAACTTAGGAATTAAAAATCGAAGTTTATGCTAATTCTCTCCCAGCTTCCATTTCCATGTTCATAAAAAGGGTTGCTAAACGAACCCTAGCTGAGAATTTTGAAGAAGCCAAAATGAAAGAATTCCAGATGAAAGGGTGTAAAGAAGGCCATGTTTCATTAGTTAAGAAAGAAGCTCAACCTCCCCCCAGGAGAGGACTCCTTTTGACTAGACCGTCGGGGAAAAAACCAGAACAGACTCTCGACAAAGGTAATGGAGACATAAAATATCTACAACGCATGGTTAAGAAACTATCAAATGAGATCATAGACATGAAGAGAAATGAAGGGGAAGGGAGCCAAGGCCAGAGGCCCTACAAGCATTTCTTTAAAAGGAACCTACTGTTCAAGGCGATTGAACCTCCCCCAACCAACTTAAATATCGATCTAGGGAATGTGGCATCTGATTCTTTCTGTACGTGTCATCAGGAAAACCACTCTGAAAGAGACTACCCTCAATGGGTGCACGCCATGAATTTGATGGCCAATCGGTTTCTAGACGAAGTCTCCCTAACCGAACGATCGAGCGATTAAGTTATAAATATTGCTAATCAGGAGAAGGTTGACCCACCACAAGACACAACCATACTGATATGGGATCTCGACCTGATCATGCCTTCTAATCATGAAACGATCAACAAAGTATTGGGATAAGATGTCTTAGGACCCACACTGAGAAATTCAAAAGCAATGGATCAGATGCAAGAAACACTGGGGAAAAATCAACAAAGCAATGAAGGATATCAGACTCCTCAATTTCGGCACCCCCGACAACTTTGTTGACTTGTGAAACATAGTCGAGTCGCATGCCAAGAAAGATTCATGGTGGGATGAAGAGCTCGTGAAGATGACTGACGCGGTACCAGGGCAAGTGCAATGATTTATGGACCATCCGGTTAGAGCTCGAACTGTGCTACATCAATTAAACTTTAGTCTGACGAAATACTGGATGCATGTGATGGACATTAGAGGGATAAATGCGGCTCCGATGGAGAAGCACAGGTTCCCATGGGCTCAAACCTATGACAATATGTTTATTAGTTTGTCTGATTATGAGAAAAGTCATCCTTTCAGAGAACTATCTTGAGTTGACTGTTAAAGAAACTGTTAGAAGAAGACACCATGTGGCATATTTTGCTTTGCTTAAACTGCACTTAGCCATTGTTTTCGATTGAAATTTAGATTATAAATAAAGACCTCGACCGATTAATTAAGGGTCGATGGTTGTTGCAAGAACTCTTTCTTTCTGGTTGTTAAGAATTATTTTGAAGCTTCTATGAATTGAGAAGTCCTTCTGGACCAAATACAAAATTATTTTCATGAAATGCATTTGTGAGTGGACGCAGAGAAGAACTATTTCCTATCTCGTTTCGTGAATAGATGTAACAAGTAAGAGCTGTCCAATTTATTGTCAAGTTATCTGGTGCAATACTTTGCTATTCTTTTCTTTAATGATGAAGATGATGAATCGTTGTGTGATTATGTGATGAATGATTATGGTAGATGAATTATTTTGCTTGCTGTTATCTTATTGCATATGTGCTTTCTTTATGATAATTAGTAATCTCAGATAGTAATTGGATGCTCACATGGTTAACGTATTAGTACTAGGCTTGTGGTATAGAATTGTCGTTTGCATGTTTGAGTAGCGGGTTATCCCAAGCTCAGCCTCTTCCCCAATAGTTAGAACTTAATTCTGTTTTTGTTTCCAAGTTGGTTTATACCAGATTACACCTCACATCGGTCCCACGCAAAAGAAAATACAAAAAGAGATAGTCCAAACTGAAGGAAGAGCCTTCACAAGAAAATGTTAAAGCCCATCGATTAATTGGTCGGATCGCAAGATCTGGAGAACCATTCCATTCCAAACGCTGCAGAGTCTAATTGGGCTTCGGTGGCGGGTTTGGTTCCTACTGTTGAACTAGGGATTTAAGACCCATCAACAAAACCCTATCTCACAAAACATACCTCAAACAAGATGTGCCATATCTGTCATAAATAGACCCCAACCATGTTGTTGCCACGATTTTTTTGCCGCACTTTTTTTGTTGCACTTTTTCTACCGTAATTTTTCTACCGTGATTTTTTAGTTGAACTTTTTCTGTCATGATTTTTC
>ML783945.1:310203-337909 GCA_009831015.1 Picea engelmannii | reverse complement strand
TTATGGAAAGTGGTTAACCCTAAAATAAGGAAAATAGGTTAAGTGACCTAGAAATGGGTTAAGTGACCTAAAAATGGGTTAAGTGACCTAGAGGATGAAATTATAAATAAGATAGAAATGGTCTCTTGTAGATCATCCTTTTTTGTGGATCAATGGAGAGCTTATTGTGAGAATATCTTTTGGAGTATTGGTGGAGAGCTTCTTGAGCATTTTTGGTGTGGAACACTTGAGAATATTGAATATATATAGGTGAATGAGGTAACCAAAGGATATCTAAGCTGAATTTCAGAGGGAAGGTGAAGAAAAGAGGGCCGGAATTCAAGGGAGGATAAATGATTTTCATGATGCTTTCTAAGTTATGTTATTTACAGGTCATCTCACCATTTTCGTAATAATTTTTTTTCTATAATGATTTAGATAGTGAGATTGATATGACATTGATGAAACATATCCAAGTATATGTGGTAAAAAATTGATCTTGTGGGTCGTTGTATTTTTGGAGACACTCTCCATGGAAAATAGGGTTTGTGGCTAGTCCTGAAACTAGTCTAAGACAAATGTTTCTTGTAAAAACGTCCTAACATATTCATAACTGATCCAAATTTAGTGAGACCAATTGTTTTGGTTAGATTAAAGTCTGTAGTATGATGTGTAACATTTTCAGATCGATTCAACAAATATTCTGTGCGGGGCACACTCTACAAGGTCTCTCTCTAGAATAAGTTAGAATTCAACAAGGTATGCCATTTTTGCTATAACTCCTTTTCTGAGAGGTTCCAAGTAGTGAAAACTGGAGGAATTGCATAAAACACACTGAAGAACATTGTATATCAGTTTTAGATATTAATTCATTACATTTACAAAGTTATGATTATTTCAAGTTAGGTTTGTTGACTAATCCAAAACTAGTCATGGTTGAGACAAACAGTTGATGAGTTGGCACATACATGAGGTGTATAGTTGATGATGTTGTTACATATTGATGAGTCATTGTTGATGAGTAGTTGACACATTATTCGTATATACTTGGTACATGGTTGGATGTACTTGTTTATGGTACAGGTTGATTACATATTGTTTGACACGGGTTGGTGCATGGTTGATGCACTTGTTTATGGTATAGATTGATATCTGTTGAGGATTGTTGCCTCATCAGTTGGTGCTGAGAATGTAAGATGAGCCTTGCATATAGAGCTGGTTCTCTTGTAGAGTTGTACTTTATTAATTTGTTGTTGAAAAACCCCCGGATTGAAGTCCATAATAAAAAGAAAAAATGTACATACATCTTGTGTTTCTTGTGGAGATGATTTGTTGATGATATATTTCTGATATATGTTGTTGATATGTATTCACATATAACTGATTATTAATGAAAAAAATGAGTAATGAGTAAATGTCGAATGCTAAATAATGAGTTTTGTGTAAGAGAGAAGTTTTGGGAAAAATATCCCCACACTCATTCACCCCCCCTCTAAGTGTGTTAGGTGTGTCCAACAATTGGTATCAGAGAGGGCCTTCACTACAAGCCTTAAAAAGCTTGAAGGAGATCCATAGACACAAAAATGGATGATGAAGTTCCAATCCTTGATGAGGAAAACTATTCTACTTGGAGAATAGAGATGAGATTACATTTGAAGACAATGGGAGCAACAATTTGGAAGGCATCCATTGGTGGATCAATTCCTTTGAAGAAAAGCCATCAATAATGGACATCCTGTTATCACCCCATGAATTATGGGAATAAACTTATGAMTTGGATATTATGAATATTATCTGTATCTGGTGTTTTATTGGAAAATTGATTTTCATTTTGCAAAAAGAAGAAAAGAAAAAAGAAAGGAAAGAGAAAAGAAAAGAGGGAAAAAAAGAATTGAAACAAAGCCCCATGCAATAACAGTGACTTGGTCATACCTTTCAAGCATGATCAAGCCCTTCTAAATTTTCAATGTTGATAGGCTAGTGAATGCATCTGATCAGACTGTCTAATCCTGGTCAGATAGACCATAGGTTAGAGCTAGTGAATACATCTGATTAGACCATCTAATCCTGGTCAGATAACCCCTAGGATAGAATTAGTGAATAAGTCTAACCAGACTGTCTAATCCTGGTCAGATATCCCTTAGGAAGAATAAAATCTTAACCCAACAGTTTAATCTGGGTTATTTGTTTCGTGAAGTAGGTTAGAATTGTAGATTGACTGCTTGGCCTGCCTTGCCCAAATAAAACCCCACTCGAAGAAAGTGTTACATCAAGTCTTTCCTTGTCTTAGGATAGTTGGAACAAGGTCCCCTTGGTGGCGTCTATGAAAAAATTGAATATAACCCATGAGAAAGCGCTAATCCTAAGTTTTGCCTACATATGACATTTTCCGCTCCTGACCTATGCTTCATGCACCTTCCGACGGTCCAGATCACGATGATTAGATCAATGGTTCATATAGCATTCCGGACCCCCCGACCCGTTCTGCGTTTAACGGAAGGGGGGGGGGTCTAGAATCGGCGATAATCTTTGCACAGATCTGGACGGTCTAGAACGGAGCGCACAAATCCATGGCTCACATTGGATTCTGGACCCCCCCCCTCCATTCTTCCTTTAACGGAGGGGGGGGGGGTCCGGAATTTAAAATAACGCAGGCGCACATCTGGACGACTCTAAAATGAGCGCTCAAATCAACGGTTCACATTGAATTCCGGACCCCCCCCTCCTTTCTGCCTTTAATGGAGGGGGGGGGGGTTCGGAATTGGTATTAAAAAGCGAGCAAAGATCTGCGGTCATAAATCCAGTGCGCAGATCAACGGATCATGGTGGATTCCGGACCCCCCTTGTTATTCTGCCTTTAATCAAAGGGGGGGGGGGTCCGGAATGAATCTTCCTTACGGCGGGCCCCTTGTTACATGTGTCATCACCCTATTGGTTCATGAGTCCCATTCTCCACATGCTGTCTGACACCTCGTCGCCCCCGGACGTCATCCTCCACTAAGTCCACTTGTCCCACTTGCTCCCTGGTCGAAGTCCCATCCCATAACTGCTGTCAGTCCACGTTGTCAGTACCATAACCCCCTTCATTCATGGGCAGCCTCCTTTGGCGACTTTTTCCCCCAATCACAAATCTCCACGTCAGTCGTCCGTATACTCTGGTCACCATCACCTTCCATATCACCCCAAGTGGCCCGTTGTCCATTAATAACTGGATAACATACCCGTTGTCACGTTGATCGTTTTCCCGCGTCCGACCGACCCATTATTTGAATAAAACGACTGTTCTCCTTTGTATTCGTTATTCATCCGTCGCGCCAGAAACCTCCTTTTCCTCCATCGCTCCTGCATTATTTTCACCTACAGTCAGTCGGCCCCCACTAACGCATTGTTTGTTGCAGGTACAGTTGCCGAAATGGTGTCTAAGACAAAGCAAACTGAAGAGGAAGAGAATCCGTTCATTCCTCCTCCGGTTGATCTGGATAAAATTCCTCTGGTCGACAAAGATCGCTTGATAGCGGACACTATATGCAGTTTTGACTTCTCTGATCTACAGTCATGGCTCCGGGAAGTCTTCCTCGACCAGAGTGACGAAATTGGGCTCTGGGAGTCCAATTTTCCCCTATATCTGTTCCCCCAAATTCACCATTTCCCTGAGTTTGCACTCAAGTGCCAATCTCACTACATCCCCGACTAGAAAGCCATTGTTTCTTCGTCTGGGGACGTCCTCTTCTTCATCACCCCAGAGGATATCGACCAGATGATGCAGATAACCCACCCGGAATCTGCGTCCCCATTCAACCTGGAAATCCTCACTGAGCTTTATCAAAAAATGACTTCCCCGTAGAGAGCTCAGATAGTTGAGCTTTTCCTCCCCACTTCTGCTCCGCTCCCGACCACCAATCCCCCGTACCCTTCTTCTTTGTTTTCCACCAAAGGAAATCAAATTATTTCTTCCCTGTGTGCCTTGCTTGGGTACTATTCCGATCAGTGGGTAGATGAACCCATCCTGGGTTTTCTATCTATCTTCTCAAATGACGAACAACCGACCACGCAGTTCAAATACAGCGCTTTCCTAGCCAATAACATCCATGAACAATTGGTGAATTTCGCCACAGAGGGCATGTTCATGTATTCATCCATTCTGGCTTACATGTTCATCTACTTCCAAGCAGACAGGTTCAATTTCTCCATGCAGAAGATGGACGCTGACGGGAGGCCACAGCCAGTAACAGCGTGGACTTCTCTTCTGAAATACAATTCAGTCGAATACGACTTCACAACGTTCATTGATCAGTTTTACCACCCTGTGGTAAGTATGTTGAGTGGCATGTCTGAGCCACGAATAAATGACGAAGTCCGGAGAATTCTACACCTCTCGGACAATGCGAAGACAGGAGACTGGTACTTGTATCAGAATCACTCCGAGATCCGAGTTTATGGGTGTGAACTGGCATCGTTCAAGCTGCCGAGATATATACCGGTAAGAGTTTTCGCATTGGAATATATTAGATAAATAATGAATTCTGATGATATTCACTTTGTTTCCCTTAAAAAGAAGCAACAATTGCGGATCAAAGGGCAGATTGGCTCTTTCATCTGCAACAACAGAGGCGCTGGTGATGAGGCAGACAAAATGTTAAGGGAAATGAAATTCTCCACAAGTTTCACCTGGCATTATGATCCCTGCGGGATCATTTTTGAGATAAGAGTAAAAAATAAGAATGCCCCATATGTGCATGAGCCCAGGCCGGAAATCGAGAAATTTGCTAATCAAACAGAATGGGAGCCTGATACGTTGGTAGACGTGGAACCGACTATCGGGATGGAAAGGCAGGTACCCTCAACAAGTGCACCACCCACTGCCACACCTCAGAATCCCAAGGAAAAGAGGCCCCGACAAGAATCGTCTTCTCCTGTAACTGAGGTGTCTTGGGAGGAATTTAAGATGCACGCTAAAAAGCCAAGGATAGTTCCAACGACAGGCACGACAGTGGAGCAAGAGATCACAACTACCACAGTGGCCACCACAGGGGTCAAGCCCGCCAGTTTACTTTTCGGCTCGAGTCAGCACAAGGAAGTAGCAAAAGCGTTAAAATCCATAGACTCTCCCACAGATGCTCCACCAAGCAAGACCAGGCCCAAGTTAGGCATGTTTGAAAAATATGATTTGATCAAGAAGAAAAATCAGACTCTTACTACCAACACTTATGCCCAGTTCCAGAAGCAGTCGTCCACAGCTCAACACAGGCTTCTTTCAGTGTTTGATACAGAGAAAGGTAGGATGCATATGGCCTTCCTCCAAGCACAAGTGCCGGATCCTAAGGTTATATCAGATTATAAAAGGGACACATTTGAGTTTCAAGCTAAAGACGTGCATCCAACAGATCATATGGATCTGCACAAGCAAACTGGCGAGATGGTTTTCCACACTTTGGCCCACGCTACAGCTTCTGCATCAAAATTTCGGGTAGCTTTGAGCAATGCCCAGACCCAACTGAAGATGGAGAAAATTTCATCTTTCGCAAAGGACAACAAAATCAAAACATTAGAGGAGCTGGTCCTCAAGATTGGTTATGACCCTGCGAATGTCAAAGCAGCTGAAGAGATGATTAAAAAGAAAAACGCTGACATTGCGTCCTTGAGGAAACAGCTAAAGCTCCCTCCAACGGAAGACCCACAAGCAAAGGAGATAGCTGAAAAGGAAGGTTAAAAGGATGAGATGCTGAAATTACTCATGGAGCAGAACGCTCAATTAAAAGAGATGGAAGCAGAGATGGAAAGACTGCTGAGAGAGAAAGAACAAACAAATACAATGGAAGGCATCCCATTGAGTGCTATCCCAATTGCAGGATTGAGCACAGCGACAGTTACAGCCATTCCATCTGCTGCATCAGTACCACTACCAGAGGGAGCAACAGACTTGGCCAAGTCTATGGAGAGAATGAACCTGCAAGAGTATGAAATCAACATGCTTAAGAAAGAAGTAGAGAATCTCCAAGAGCTGAAGACTTCTTTCCAGGCTAGTCTGTCCAAAGAGAAACAGGTAAATGAGCAAATCAAGAAGGATTTACAGCAGCTCCAGAAACAGACAATGGCAGGGAAAACTTTGGCAGAGGTGAAATAAATCGTGTGGACTGATATTTCCAAGTCTATAAACGAAATCTGGCCCATGGTTCAAATTATGTTTGAACAAAACGAGTTGCTCGAGAGGAGCAAGCAGGCAGTGGATAAAATCAGAACTGAGCTGGGAGACATGCCAGCGCAAGCTAATGAAATCATAAGATTCCTGAATTCCAAAACCAGGGAGGAACTCGAAGAATTGAAAATCGAGGACAGTACAGAAACCATACTTGAAGTCAAAAGGGTTCTAACCAAAAGGGGCCTCATGCTTCAGCTTGAGGAGAAAATTCAAGTTATGGATCAATGAGTGCAGAAGTTTTTCAACAAGATAGATGCTCTACAAAGGAAGGGCCTGCCTGGTATGAAGGTCATTAATGACAAATTAATGACACTCCCTGATTATAAGAAAAGGTTGGCTGAAGTGTCCAAGGACAATTCTAAATTTGCAGGTATATAGGGAAGCATCACTGGAAAAGCATTCATGGACGCCTTGCAGTTGGATATTAGTATCCAGCATGAGATTAAGCACATATTCATCATCAAGCCCACATTTGCTAAGTACACGGACATGGACGAAGTGTACCGGAGATTGCTTAAAGTCACAGTGCCAGGTCATATCAGATGGGAAGAGCTGTGTGATCTACTAGATTAACTGATGAGCTGTCACATCCAGTCACCTATCCTGTCAGAAGAGGTTGAGGAGGCACCTCGCCAACGGCCTACCCCTGAAATTCAGCATACTGTTGTATTGAGTCATCAAAACAGTTTTGATTAGTTAAGTTAGTTAGTCTAAAAATAACATGAGCACGTCTTGATCAGTTATGACAGGAATGTTTGTATTTTGTATTATAAATACTTCAGTTTCCGAAGTATTGAGGGTTGTTGATTCGCACACCCTATTGCTGTAAAACTGTATCATTTTTGAAGAGATCCACCATTAATAAAGAAGGGGCATTTCACAGGATTCTTGCGTATGTTCACTGGTGATGTGATTTTCTAAGTTAAATGTTTTCTTTCTCTGTATTCATTTTGTTTTCTAAATCTAATCTTTATGAATAGCGTTATGTTGCAGGATTTATCTCTGATACCCTTTTTCCGATTCTAAAGGTTTAAATGTTTGTCTTCTAATATCTTCATTTAAGAAATTCTTAACTGCTTGTTAATTGAAGCTATTTTCCTCACCTGCTCTTCCATTCATCATTTTAATTACTAAAAGATCCAGTGAATGTATTACCTCGCCTTGTGAAAATCTTCTTTGGCGTTTCTGGTTATTTCTCAGATTTGATTAAATACAGACCCCATAGCCCAATGGATGTGTAGTTTGTCTCAACCAACTTTAAAAACCCTTTACAACAAAACCTATAATTCTTTTAACTAGCCTAATATCTGAAATTAAACAAAGCTAAATCATATAAAGAGATCCCTCTCTGAAGCTGGAAGGGCTAGATCCCAGCTTTAAAAGTGGTTGGTTAAGGTTACCTTTGTGAATTTCTTCTTTTCAACCTCTAGGAAATTTACCGAGTGCTAACACATCCTAGATGCACTTGCCCCCTTCTGTAATATATGATCCATCTTGGGCAAGGGGTAATTATCCTTTTTAGAGATTCTGTTCAGATTCCAGAAATCGACCCAAATTCTGATTTCTCCATTCTTTTTTCTCACTAGGACCAAGTGGCCACCCATTCAAAATACCTCAAAGGAATAATAATTTTAGCATCTAAAATCTTTTTTACCTATTTTTCCATCACATGTAGCAACATAGGATTTATTTGTCTCAACTTTTGCCTGAAAGGTTTGGTCTCTTCTTTAAATGGGATCTTGTGCTATATAATGCTTGTATCATATGTTTTGAGATCTTCATAAGTCCAAGCAAATACATCAACAAATTCTTTTAACAACTCAACATATTCATCCCTCTGCTCCCTTGACATGATGCTTGACAACTTGACATATTTTGGATCCTTTTTTGTACCCACATTGCACTCAGTTACATCAACATCATCAACTGACCCTTTTCCCTTCACTGCCACATCATTTCTGTCAAATAATCTTTCCAAAGGAACTAGTCCTTTTGGAATGTGGTTTCTAGGCAACTAGACAATATAATTATTAGCAATTTTGTTTAGAAAAACATTAGCATGAGGATTATTTTCAGAGTCATGATCTTGATCAATTTGTAATGCAGAAAACACATCAATAGTCTCAAGGAATTTTTTGATCTCAAGATCATCTTCAAACACCTTCCAATGCTTCACATTGTCAGGTATAAAGGGTCTGTATTTGACTTCTACATTATACTTGAGTTTAGGTGGCAAGGGGACTCTAAAATTGCTTGTTGATACAACCAAAGAATCAACCATGATATTTTCTTCTCTTGGAATAAATGAAATGTTGAAAGCTAAGAAAAAACTATCAACTAAGTCCCACACTTCATTTCTATAAGATCTAAGCCTAGGGTGCTTAGTTTGATAAAGATTTTTGATCCGATGAAAAATCAATTTAGCATCCCCAAATACTTATAGCTCTTCAATCCCCATGTCCTTTGCAACCCTTAAACCCAATATAAGGGCTTCATACTCTGCCACATTATTTGTGGTTTCAAATTCTAGATTGTAGGACAAAGATACAGTCTCTTGAGCAGGTGAAACAAAGACCACTCCAACACCAACACCTTCCCTAGAAGACGCTCCATCAAAGAAAATCTTCCAAACATAGGTGGTTGGAGGAGAAGCTTCACAAAAGGTAACAAACTATTTTCTGATTTCAAGGGGGGGTTCAGGAGCACCAGTGAGCTACAAGATGCTGGATCCCAAATCAATATCAAGTGAAAAATTATGATGATTTGTGGGGTTTGCTTCGTCACCAATAATGTAGGCCAACTGAGCTTCCCTATAAAGTCTTCTATGCTCCCCTCCAAACACATGAATGGTAGCATATGAGAGGTCCATCTACAAGGTTTCCCTAAATATTTTTATCCAAGATCTTGACAAGAGCATGACAAACTTGGGGGGGACATCATCCACCATGATATCCATGACTACACTTTTCATGGGTAGTTGAAATAAGTTCACAACCAGATCTTTAATGACCCCAAGACACTTCACCTTTCTAGAGTCAAAAGAATATAAGTCATGGTAGGTCTTTGTGATTTCTAATCCAAGTTCATCCATAACAATTTTGGGCATGAGATTGTGGGATGCCCCTAAGTCCATCAAACAATTATGCAACACCTTATCATGTATGTTCAGTGATGTATAGAATGGAGGGGATGAATCATATCTATATTCTATCAAAGGTCCTAAGATGACTGTTGGATTTTCATCTTGCAGATTTACTGAATCAATGGTATTTGGAGAAGATTCGGGCTGTAATATTTTGGAGAGATATTTTTTAAATTCTTCATTTTTTATCAATTCCAAAAAAGGTACATGGATCTTGATTTTTTTGATCTCACTCTCAAATCTGAAGGAAGGTGAAGATTTCAGGATCTCTTTGGCTTCTGGGGTAGGATTTCTGATCAAAACTTGGGGGATTTGAGTATCTTTTTCTTTGTTGCCAACTTCCTCAACCTTGGCAGGATTTTCTTTTTGGGTAGGCTGATCAGAAGCATCAGTCTTTTCCTCATTCTTTTTGGATATCATATTATATCTATTAGGAATTTATTTTACTTTCTCTCCATTACTTAACTCATTTATTTGAATATCCATCAAGGATTGATCATATGCAGATTGAGTCAAGTGAGGGGATGGGGATGTATCACCTAAGTAATGAATCTTAGGATCAAATTCTTCCTTGTCTCCTTCTTCATCAACAACAAGGTTGTTTTGTAAAGGAGTTTGTACTTTTTGATCATCCCTATCTCTGTTTCTAGGATCTCTTGGAAGGATCTAAGGAGCATTATTGGGTCTCCTGAAGTTACCTCTGTTATAAACATTTTGAGTATTTCTATAGGTCTGTTTTCCTTCAAGTTTTAACTTCTCTATCTCAGCATAAAGGGATTTTACTAATTTGGTAAGTTCATCAACTTGAGGATGGACCAATGGGGAATCAGAGGTTGAAGCTTCAGTTTTGTTTTTTCTCCTGTCTCTATCATATTTTCCCCTAAGTTTTTCAGGTGCCACTATGTTAGATTCTACCTCCAAGGCTACATCTTGCATATGAGCTAAGGAGGTTGATATTCTTTCTATTAGTAGAAGGAAAAACTCAGGGTCAAAAGCACTGGCATAGGTGATTTTTACAGAGGTTTTTGTAGGATTTATCTCAGCAGGGATCTTATTGTACATTTTTTTGAATCTTTTAGAGAAGCCAGAGATAGACTCTCCCTCTTTCCTCTTTAGGGATCCAAATTCTGTGATATAATACAAAAAGTCCTTTTTATCCCCCTAGTGCCTCAAAAAGGCATCGTCTAATGCCTCAATCCCAGTAATGGATCTAGGGGCCAAACCTCTAAACCACTTCCTAGCCTCACCAAAGAGGCTTTGGACAAATACTCTCATCCACACATCTTCATTTTCATTTTTTTTATTGTTTGCATATCTGTAGAAGGCAACAAGATGCTCTTCAACAATTATATCTTCTTCTCCTGTGAATTTGGGCATGTATTTTAGATAATCTCCAGCAGGGAGAGAATTCGTTGGTAGAGGTAGGACAATAGGGGAACTTCTTGCAACCACTATGGAATCCATCCTATTTCCAAGAGGGTTAGTGCCTGCCATTGGATTTTGGACTCTAGGTGAACAAGGAGGAGAAGGAAACTTGAATGTGTGCAACTTAGGAGAAAAAGGGATGTATAAAGGGGGAATTTTAATTTTCACAACAAAGGGTTGAGTCTTGGAAGAAGATGGTACAAGCTGTAAAGGGGATGAGGTTTCCTCTTCTTTTGCTACAAAAAATTTGAGAGGAGGAGGAGTAGCAAGGCCTAAGGTAGGAAAATATTCAACAAGTCTGTACCACTTTTCAATGTCAGGGAAATTTTTGAAATCAAGATTCTTAGATACTTCAACAGAAGGAAAAGGAATATTTCTTGATATAACAATTGGAGTATTAAGAGTGGAATCAAGAAACTGACAAGAAGCACTTGTTGCAGCAACAAAAAAACTTTCTTGAGGAGATTTTCCCTTCTTGATTATCTTCTTTGGGTCAGCCTCAGGTGGAACCAAAGGTAGTTTTGGATTTGATCTTGTGTGTTTGCCTTTGGGAGAGAGATTTGAATCAATGGAGTCGCCATGTGCAAGCTGCAATCTTCAAAGTACTAAGTTCCAATGCACCTTCGGAACTAGTAAGCTTTTGTCGTTCAATCCCAGGGAAATGTTTTCAATTTGTTCCCTGACAACGTTGCCAAGAATGTTAGCACTAGGAATCACCCTCAGATTGCATAGAAGGTAAGCCCAATACCCATCATGTTATGTATAAATGTAAATGAGTTTAAAGAGGTCAAATGGATAAGACTCAAGATAATAATGTTCTAACTTAGAAATCTGGGCTAGCATGCACATGCAATTGAGGTCTTGATTAACTTCAGCCAGTAAGTGGGAGTAAAGGTGAATAGAGGGAACATTTTGGTGAGGAAAATGTAGAGGTCTGCTATGGACATCAGGTCTTCAAGTAGCCTAAGGAAGAAAAACTCAAACACAAGATCTTCTTGAATTCAAAGTTTAAGGAAACTGAAGAACATCATAATAATACTATAATCAAACATTCATCATAATATCACTACAACAATCCATGTGAATCATTCAAGCATGAATACTTCAATAACAGGGGAAAATAAGTTGGAGTAAGAAAGCTAACTTATATTAATCATGAAGTCTCAAATCAAGTACATAACCAGTTAACCAGTAGTTTCATCAAAATATTACAAAATAAGGGAGCCTAGATTAACCATTCGAACCTACTAAATCATTTATACTATCTATTTATAACAAAAGGGAAGGCAACAACTGGAGGTGCGAGCTGGTCTTCCTCCCATGAAAATCTCCAAATAGTTATTTACTCTAACAACTAAGCTAACAATTGAGCTATAAAAAGGAAAATGTTGGCCACTGATCCAACCAACTTTGAACTATCTTGATCCTCTTTGATGCACATTCCCCTGCATGCCAAGTGTCCTTTAGAGGCTTGGAAACCATAATCATGCTGCCAACTACCATCTCTTCCTTTCTCCACATCATCATCTATTAAAAAATATGATAATTTGATCCCCTTGATTCCCGGTACTTGTTGGTAGCGTCTTTCGGTAGCAAGATTTTGTAGCGTCCCCACAAAATTCTCTGTAATTCCGTAGCACGACCTCCAAAAATAGGCATGCCAAAATGGGTAGCACATTGTGCATACAAGAGATAAAGCTTTCTTGGGCACTCATAAATCGGGAGCATGGCAAGTAGATGTCTTGAGACTGATAACCAAATGATGATGACTACAGGTTTGAGTGGAAAAAACTGATAGGAAAGTGTGAGGGAAAAGACCTCCTCCAATTATGCAGGCACGATTGCTACCCAAAATCCAAGCGATAATTACTCCCTGAAATTTATATGCAGATGAGGGAAACCATGGAATACCTAGAGAATGATGATAACTCAGAGTTTCAGTGAAATTTTAGGAGAGTAGCATGAGCAACTCGACCCCCGAATCCACCTCAACATATGATCATGTAGCGCCACTGCCAGCTAGTCCGAACTGGTAGGTTTTGCAGCGCAGAGTTTTGAAATTTCAAAATTCAAAAACCGTTAGCAAGCTCATAAATACTAAAACATCGAAGGCATATTTTAACTAACCAGGGTGCTAAAAACAAGGAAGAAATGACATCAGTGCAATACTAACAAATCATGTTAAAATATGAAGGACAGGGAGTGTGCTACAAAAATTCCTAGTGAGTTGGCAACACTCCCTTTCAAAAAATGATTTGACTAGTAAGCATGGGACAAGGGCACAACATGTCAAGACTACAGAGGCATGAGTGAGGAGGGTGACATGTCAAGTCAAATTGGTCATGGGGTGAGTCGAACTTAATGTTAAGTCATGAAGGGGACCAAAACATAAGTCATGAAAATGAACCTAGGCCAAAAGTTTATGTAAGGATCACAAATTTGAGTCATGACTTAAACCTTTATTTATCAAAGTCACCTAAGTAAATCACACATTTAAGAGACAAATCAAAACTAAAAAAATTAAAGGCTTAGAAAAATAAAAAATAAGGGCCAAAGACCCAAGGCAACTTAGTGTGATAACACTCTCCATGATCTACCTTTCAGTGGTTAAATTGATTTCTGAAGGAGCTTGCTTTGATACCAATTGTTGGATTACTGAGAGGGAGGGTGAATCAATAATAGATAAATTTAATACTTTTTATCCAAAAATACAAGTGTTATATCAATGTATCATTATCATCCAATAGTTATAGAATAAATAAACAGTGAAAAAATGAACAATCACACACATACATAGTACACCAGTGTTTTTACATGGAAACCCAAAGAGGGAGAAAACCACATAATTATTTTTCTTATATGTGTTGAAGAATTACATTCATTGGAAGCACCAACTTCCTTTGTTTTCCAGCTGCAAATGGAAGGAGGCTCCAACCCCCTAGTTTCTCAAGCTACAACCCGAGGGAATATCCAAATCCCCAATTCTCTAGCTACAACCAGAAGGAGGCTACAACCCCCTATGTTCTCCATCTACAAATGGAAGGTGGCTACAACCACCTATCCTTGCCCCGTCCAACCACCCTGAAATATAAATGTCAAATGTAGACAACCTGTCACTGTCACTGAATCAACCACTGCCACTGTCAACCTATCACTGTCAACTTGTACCAATAACCTGTAACAAACTGTACCAATCAACCTACACCAAACAACCCGTACCAATAACCTGAACCAACATGTACCATGCATCAACCATGCATCAACCTTGACTCATCAAGATGTACCAACATCATCAACTATACACCTCAGTTATGTGCCAATGGATCAAATATACACCTCATGTATGTGTCAACTCATCAACTACTTTTCTCAACCATGTACCCAAGATGTACCTCAACCATATGCCAAATACATACACCAATATAACCATCAAAAGTTATCTAACAATTTATCACTCTATCCATAAACCAAATACTATAAACCCTTACATCAAACCATGTGCCACAACCTCAATGTTATGTAGCCTCAAGATAAACCAACAAATTCAACAACAAATCAAAACCAAAAGACCAATACCCATATGCCAAATACCAATAAAAAAATACCAACTGTATCCCTCAACAACTCTGATATATGCAACAATACTAAACATCCAATACCATCTCAAGAGATAAACCCTAGCTCACAAAACATACCTCAAACAAGATGTGCCATATCTCTCATAAATAGACCCCAACCATGTTGTTGCAGTGATTTTTCTACCGCACTTTTTCTTCCACGATTTTTCTGCTGCGATTTTTCTTTCGCGATTTTTTTGCCGCACTTTTTCTTTCGTGATTTTGTTGTCACACTTTTTCTGCCACACTTTTTTTTCCGCAGTTTTCCTGCCACATTTTTTTTGCCGCACTTTTTTCCGCCGCACTTTTCTTGCCACACTTTTTCTGCTGCAATTTTTCTCTATCAATAATACCTGCCCAAATAACCTTTCACAAAATTGATATTCAATGATATTCAAGTGTGATTAAAATGAGAGAGTCTTGCCTCTTATTTATACTTTCATGTAGCTTCCTCAAGGGGTTACCTTTTAACCATCTTTACCCACTTTCCTTATTTTAGGGTTAACCCACTTCTAACCACTTGTCCACTTAGTAATTTCTCCATTAACTTTGTTATTTAAATAATTTCTTTTGTATTCACTTTGACTTATAGTACACTCATCACTTCATTTTATTATTTACCTTCTAAAATCTCTTAAACCACTTTCCTTATTTTATGGAGTTCTCCATTAACTTTATTATTTAAATAATTTCTTTTGCATCCTCTTTGACTTATAGTACACTCATCACTTCACTTTATTATTTAAATAATTTCTTCTTTGCAAACACTTTGACTACTTTGACCTTTTAGGGATTCTAGATGACTTACGAGGGTTCTCCAACTTCACATGGACATTACTCTCTAACTGTGAGGAGTTATGTGACGTTCCACATACCACCATAAATGGCATAACATGTACTATCCATATAGAATATTCTTACCTACAAATATATCAAAACTCATACCATTATCCATCAAACAAACTTGGGTCCATTACCCAAACCTTTGTGCTACCGAAATTCGTTGTCAGACTTTCTTCAAGGGTTGACATCAATGACAACCAACCCAATTAATCAACACAAACCAAGTATGATAAGCAAAGACACATAATGTTGCATTGAATACACAATTTGGAGGGAAAACAATCTCTTCTATTAGCACCAAATAAAGAGGTTAATTACAACCTGACTCACTTTCGGCACTACTTCGGAGCCAACTTCCTGGGTTCTTCCACGAATTCATCAAGCATCAACTCAAAGACAATATTCTTCCTTGGATATCCCAAATAGGTATAAGGATATACCCGATGTTTATATAGATAGGAAAGAGGCACTGGAAAAGGAGTTTCCAGATTGGGGAATGTTACTCAGAGGATAATAAGGAAAGAGAAGCCTGCTAGATCTCAGCAGCATAACCTTGCACCAAATAGTTGGCCTTGTCTTATCCCTCGAAGGTTCTTTTATATTTTCCCCAAGAGGATGGGGGAGTTGGAATACATTTTGTACGGGCATGGGGACGTTGGGAAGCGATCCCAACCGAAAAAACCCTCCTGAAAACTCATAATTATTTTATTTTTTCCATTTTTTAGGGCATCCGCGGGTTGCAAACTAGGAAGCCATGAATATTTTCGCATTGCATCAAAGAATCTAGTGGATATGTGCAAAATACATGTTTTTAAAATGATTTGCATGAGGCAAGTTGGGAAAATGTCTAGCAAGCCAAGGGAAAGTTTCAGGCCATGACACAAATGAATATGTGTGGAATTTTACGCTATAAAAATGGTCCCTGTCTGGGTCCGTCTCTTGTACCTTCCACTTCATTTCTGGAACGATGAGACTATCATAAGTATCGAAAACAACCCTGGTCACTACATTGAACAAGTATAACCATGGGATGGTATTTAGGCATGTACCTGTATTTGTGTGGAGGTGGATCTTGAGAAGGGTTTTACGGAAGCCATCCATCTTACACTGGAAAACTAAACCTATATTCAGCAGGTGGATGTTATAACCTTAATTTCCACCCTATAGTGTTGGGAGGTGTTATTGCACAATCTGTATATTGGGAAAATCCCAACCCAATCCACGAAAGTGTGACAACTATGGGAGTACCTACCCACTGTCACCTTAGATAAACACTCCTCTCGCTTTAGTGATGATAAGTCACCACAAGGGGGGAATCCTGGTGAACCTAGGGGGATTGAGATGAAGAGTGATGTCATGATGAGAGAAACCCCTATAAGTCAAGTTTGGACATGGAGAATGTCTTGAAAAAGAGTCTTGTGAAGGAGAAGAAGGTTTCCAAGTGTTTGGTTCCTACAAAATAATGCTAGCCCTGCATGGAACAAGACATATGATCATAAACCAAGCCTTATATCAAGGGGGAATCAACAATATAAGATTTATGTCCCAAATTGTATGATCCAGGTGGATATTGGTGGCCACCCACCTATTCCAACTGGCTCCTCTTGACAATTTTTAGTTCAACACGTTCTTCTGTAATTCTTTGTAATTATGGGTTCCACACTTCCAGGTTTGTCTGAAGCCCTACACAGGTTCCAAGTGGAGATTGGTGTCCGCCCACCTAATCCAACTGGCTTATTTTGGAATTTTTCATGTCAAAACATCTTTCTGTACTTCTAGGGATGTTTTGGGGCCCTAAACAATGTTTTTTTGGCTTGCCACAATCAAACTGTAGACAGAGTTAAAGTTTGATGGCATAATGTGTAGTTCTTGAAAATACCTTTCCAACGGGCTATCTGTTACACATGAAATTTGAACACCTAGGTACCTCGCCCTAAGTGTCGTAAGTGTCATATAAGTGTCTCATTCACCTTGACACCATAGAATAACCTATGTCACAATCCCTAGTCAATGTGGAGGAGGGATATATTACATGAAGGCCAAAATATCAAGTGCACATGAATTATTATTAGTATTCATGAAAAATAAATCAATTAAGTGTGAGAATCCACCTCACATTTGGTTTCCTATTTTTTAGGGAAGGTGGAGGATCTCATGGATGGTTGAAATATTTCCTCCTTAAAATCCTTGAGAGATATTTCCTCCCTAAAATCCTTAAAGAGATATTTTCTCCCTAAATATCTTAGAGATCCCTTTTTAGTGGATCTGATGAGTGATCCTCTCCATGGTGGTTAAGCCTTCAAATCCTATATAATGAGGGATTTCCATGGAGATGAAAGAGTGGAGATTCGAGGTATCAAACCTATTCTCTTGGGAGAAAGCTTGAGGTATCAAACTTATGGTCTTGGGAGCTTTGTGCAAGGGTTGGACGAGGAGGACTTGGAGAAGCTACTGCGACTTCATCAATGGTTTGTAAGTATCTCTTTTGAGTTCTCATTAGTATATATGTGCTTGGATTGTTTCCTTCAAGTTTGTGTACATTTGCATGGGCTTGGCTATTTTGATGAATCTTGTTTTAAATTAACCTTGGTAGAATAGGAAGTATGTTTTGTCTTCATTGTCTATTGGATTGCAAAATTCATTGGAGGACTTGAAGATCAAGTTCAACCCGGATCGACCGAGGAAAAAAATGATAAAAAGTTACCCATACTTTATTATTATTTTTCCTTGACTAGTTTAGCTACATTTAAAGGAATGTCAGTGTTGAAAGTTAGCACCTTTCTGTCTTGGTCATAGGGGTCTAAGATCCAAGAGGACATTCACCTGTCCGCAGGGAAATTTTCCTAGAACAGAAATTGGCGAATCCACTGGGGATCGACATAGATTTGTCTTCCATTGGATTGTACCTACCCTTTTCCCACCTTATAGATCAGTTTCACTATTTTTTCATGATCCATTACCTTTCTCCCATCTTCACTAGCAATTTCAACAATTTCTGCGAATTCCGGGTGAGTTTTTATGCATTTTTTGGCTCTGTTTTTGAGGTTTTGGGAAGATCAACGCCCCACTGTAGGCCATATTAGAGCACTGATATATAATCAGTTCTCCCCTACAGTGATTTATAGAGTGTTGTAGCACTATGTTCCCTTGGGTTAGGGAGCGTTGATCTTTTTTTTTGAGGTTTTTTGCCTTTTTCTCATCAGATTTTTGCAGCATGTTTTGTAGAGGTCCTTTATAGAGTTTTCACTTTGGTTTATGAATTTGTTTGGGTTGATATTTGATGCTTATCCATTCCTATTGTCTTGATTTGGGCTTGAAACTTTTTCAAAAATGTGAAATTTCCCTTTCTAGCTGCTTGTTTTGTCGGGACAATTTGAGTATTTTCTCTTTCTCCCTGTCTTCTCTTGGATTCTTCTCTGCATTTTCTTGTACTCATTGAATGTTTGTCAGTTGTTGAATCCTTGATTGATTTCTTGTTAGAACAATATTCTACTTGTTTTCTTTCAGTTCTCATTCCTTTGAGTGCATGCTTCGTTTGAAACCTTTGTCGCTTCGTGTCTTTTGCATTTGCATTTGACTCTTTCTTCTAATTGAAAGTAGTGGAGAATTAAAGGATTTGCATTTACTTTATTTATACATTAGAATCAAACAAAGACCATAGTTTCATTCTTGATTTTGGGTAGTGAAACTAGCTTTCATTTGAAGTAGCAAAATTGCATGGTTTTTGGCATTTTTGGTCTTGAATTCTTTTTTTGGGGGCAAAGAATCGTGTATTGGTGTACAGTTTCTTTGGATCATTTCTTGAGGATCTTCATATTAATGAGTTTTCATAAAATTTTGGGACATTGTGCATCTGGGAATGATAAACATTTTATCCTTTTCGTAATATAACTGTCATCGAAGTGAAATATTTGCATTCTCATTTCTTTTCATTGTTTAGAGTTGGTCAAAACATCATTTAGTCCACGCCATTTTCCTCTTCAGTAAACTACAACCTTAAAAATCAAGCATTAAAATAAAATTTATTAGAAATTTTTATATTTTCTAGTAGTAAACCTACACTAGCTTAGGGTGTAGGGATTTTGAATAGGTGTGAATGAGAACTTTCCAAAGATGTAAACAAACATAGAATCTTGAGTTAGGGAGTGGTGAAATCCATTTACTACGTTTTGTCATGGGAAGCCCTTATAACACAAGGGTCAATTACGAGGTTGCATTAAGGCCGATAGAGTTACTCACTCTGCTTTGTTGGTATTGGTGTAGAGATTATGCGTATTATTGGAGGTCACTTGAGAAGAAAATCCCGTGGGGACCTTCTCGAGTCGATTTCGGGCTTAGATACCCTGCCCTTGCACGTGGATTGTATTGTTGACTGCTTCCCCAGGCATCATTGTCATAATTGGTAACCTTAGCAACCTATATCTTTAGGGTCTTTACATGAGGTGACTGTGGAGGGGAAAGTCTTCACAGTACCTGGAATCGACGTTTTCCCAACTCACTTGGGCTCCTTGGAGGGTATACCCACAATTATGCGTGGGAGCTTGCACCAGGGTGTAAGTCTGTTAAGTAGGTCATCAATGTAACTTTTCCACCCTCTCTATCTCAACCCCTTCTTATATTGTTCTCGTGATGTTGGATTTCATCACCAACTAGTGCGTTCTTTGTGAGAAGGTTTTGTTTGTTTGCTTTCTTTCTAGATTTTTAGTGTGTGTTGTTTATTTTCCATATAATAATCTAGGTTGGATCTTTGTTTAATGGCATTAGTTCCCAGAACTACAAATGGAGAAACCCCTACTCCGGGGGAACCTTTTTGTTTTTCCTTCTTATGGAAATGTTGGTCCTCCTTACATCGCTACTTTGAGCCTTCTAGGTCTGAAAATTGGGTTACCGGTATGGTTGTTTTCCACTCTGGTAATATTGAATGCAACAAGTTCTTTAGATGTAAGCACACCACGCACACATCAACCTCACTTCAACCTTTATCCTTCTTCACCTGTTGGGTCTCCTTCCCTTTCTCCTTCTTCGCCCAGTGAAATCTCTAAAGCGAGTAGCCAGGTTGATAAGAATAAGAAGAAACAAAAAGAGAAGAAGAAGAAGAACCAAAAAGGGAACAAGCCTCCAACTACATCAGATGTTGGATCCAAGCAACCAACTACTATTAATTGTACTGGGAGTGTTGGTGAGGTCGATAAGACTACAATGAAGAATCCGAAACCCAAATTACCTTGCAGTCTTTGTAAGGGTGACCACTTTCAAAGAGATTTCGCTGGTCTTCCCAAGGTCTTAGAAATGTGGTCCTCCATGTCATCGACCCCCGCTGGACATGCTGGTGACGCCTCATCAACTAGTGAGGTTAAGGTTGGTAAGAGGAAGAGAACTATCAAATTTCATTGCATGTTATGCGAAGGTGATCATTACTCTCACCTTTTTCCCCTTATGAACGAGGCTTCTTATCTTTTGGAAAAGCTTCAACTTCCAACTGGTTATCATAAGATTCCTCCCAACCCATCGTTAGTTGATGGAATGGTTAATCTGGTTCCATCCTCGGTTGAACTAATAACCAAAGTAGCTGATCCATTTCTGTCATCGATCATCCCCACTTTTCATCTAAAAAGTGAAACCCAAGTGATTGATCTAGTCCCTTCATCACTCAGTCCCACGCTTCATCCAAAGAGTGCCAAAGTGGTCGATCCGATTCCATCATCGGTCGATCCCACTCCTCTTCTAAAGAGTGCCAAAGTGGTCGATCCGGTTCTGCCATCAGTCAATCCCACTCCTCCCTTGAGGAGTGCCAAAGTGGTTTCTCCAGTTACATCATCGGTCAATCCCACTCCTCCTCTGAAGAGTGGCAAAGTGGTCGATCTGGTTCTGCCATCGGTTGATCCCACTCCTCCTTTGAAGAGTGCAACCAAATTGGTCAATCCGATTCCACCACCCATCAATCCCACTCCTCACTCAAAGAGTGTGGATGTCACTCAGGTCTACCTCGTTAATACTTATTCACTTGGACAAGGGGGCACTCCACCCATCCCGATGGCACCCCCTTCAAGCAATCATATGATTTCTATTGATTGGAATCATTTGACAGAACCCCGTCTTCCTTCTTACATGCCTTTCCAAATCACCATGTAGGTTTGTGATAAGAGTATTCCTAACACTGTAATAGATGAAGGTTATTCTGTTATCATCTTATCCGCGAATGCTTGGCAAGATTTTGGTTCCCCATGGCTTGTGCCCATGACTAAGAATCTGTTGACCTTTGAAAAAAGAGCTAGTCGACCTTTAGGAATCCTTCCTCAGTTTCCGGTTACTTTGGGAGGAAAAACGATCTATGTTGATGTGATGGTAGTTCACGACCCCTTGGAATTTAACCTACTCCTCGGGCGAGACTATGTTTATGCTATGAGAGATTTCATGTCCAATCTTTTTTGAGTGATGTGTTTCCCTCACAACGGAAACATAGTAATGATCAACCAACTTTCATTCATTGACCCTCATCTGATGGTCAACCATCCACCTTCCCTGAACGATCCTTACATTCCAATGATTCTTCCCCACCACAGGTCAATTATGTAACGACCTGTCCCACGCATTCAACCCCACACCAGAGGGAATATTTCCCTTCTCCTGACTTAGATTTGGTAGTTGACATGGTCATATCTTCGAGAGGGATATTAGAGCCATATCTCCCTACCCTTATCGAGGTCATCGACATGTATTCCTTCTAGAGTGATTTTATTCCATCTAGTGAAGATCTCTTGGAAGTCATGATTGACGTTTGTCTGTTGACATGTATTCCTTCTGGAGAATTGTCCTCTTGGAAGCCATGATCAAGCAGAGCTATGAGCATAGTTTCGCTTCTCTATGGTAAGCTCGTTAAAAAATGAAATAGAGGTTATGATCATAGTTTCACTTCTCTGTGGCAATCTCATTAAAAAATGAAATAGAGGTTATGAACACAGTTTTCCTCTCTGTGGAAAGCTTGTTAAAAAATGAAACATAAATCTAGGGATTGAACCTGAAACCTTGAGCATAGTTTTGCTTCTTTGTGGCAAGCTCGCTAAAAAATGAAACATAGGTCTTAAGAATAGTTATTTTCTTGTGTCAAGCTCATTAAAAAAGGAAACAATCACCTCTCCCATCAAGTCAAGTCTTTCACTAGATATCGTAGATATCGAGTCGAGTCTTTAGCTAGATCTCATAGATGTCAAGTCGAGTCTTTCGTTAGGTCTCGTATTTGAAACTTCATTTCATCCACCCTTATTCTTTTTCTCCATCTAGTACAAAAATTGGTGACAACCTCAAAATAGGTGAATGTAATGAAGCATGGGGGGGGGGGCATGTCTCCAGCCTTTGATTATCATTCTGGAGTTAAGCCACTATCTTTTCAAGCTGGGGGCAGAGTACCACCCATCCATGGGTATCCCGTATCCCTACCTTTAGAAATTACGTTGGGAATTTACAAGCATAGTTTAATTTTGTTTCAAGCTTGTGTAAAAGTGAAACCAATATCGAGCTTAGTCTTTGTTCTTTCTCGTGCTCGTAAATACATGAGAATGTAACCGAGTATACTTTTATCACTTTTTCAGACTCGTAAAGGTTATACGAAAAAGGAACCCCTTGGAGTCTCCTTTATGATCTTTTTAGATTCTCTAAACATGAAAATATTGCCGAGTGATATTGCTTCCTCTCACACTTGTTAAAAGGTTTGAAAGGGCATCTTTCGAGTGGTAGTTTATCTCTTTTTCGGCCTCGCAAGACTAAAATTACAAAAAAGGACAACCCCGGAGTCTCCTTTAAGTTCTTTTCAGACTCTCTAAACATGAAAAAACACTGAGTTTTCCTTCTCTAGACTTGTTAAAATAGACATTGAAGGGCCCATGTGGGAAAAAAACCTTACTTCTTCCAGTTTGTTAAACAAAGGAAGAGGAACTTACTGAAGGTGAGTTATATCGAGCATGTGTTATCCTCCTCGAGCTTGTTAAATTAAAAATAGGTACTCATCTATCTGGGTGGGGGGAAAATTGAAGGAAGTGGGTCAAGTTTTTTGAGAATCTTTTATGGCATCTTTTGTCTCCCTTGAATATGGAACTTGTTTGCGTCTCATCTTACAGTTGGGTAATCCGCTTGTCTCCGAGTCATACCAATTCCATGTGTCACCATACTTTTTTGTCCAATTGAAGAGTACTCTTATTTCCGTCACGTTACATTTTTGGTACTCGTCGAGTCAATGCTGCCAAGTCAGTTATTGTGACTCATCATGTTCAAGAGAAGTTTCACTTCAAACCATCCATCTGCAGTATTACCGGTTTACATTTCCTGTGTCAGTCCATACTTATTTTATTCACCATCTTACATCACTTTCCTATTGCAGTTTCGTGTCGATGATGGGGGATACATCAAGGCCCTCCTTTGACGAGTATTTTCCTGTCGACTTCAACACATCATCCGATAATTAGACTTAGAAACCAGTTAGTACCTTGGGACCTGCATGCCTCAATGGTAGGTCTCCTCGCTTCTGACAATGGTTTTACATCATTGACCGATTAGATGATTCCACGAATGTTTGACTTCAACTCATTTATTCACATTTGCTGGAATGTACTAGGGTACCTTGGGAGTCATTGACATCATTGGTGATTTCCCTCTCACTTGTTCACGATTTACATCAATGATTTGTAATCAAGTGGTTTCTACCATGTTCGACATTAAAACATTTATTCACATTTCTAGATTCATACCACATCGAGATTTGGACGAAGACCCTTGGTTGAGCATTCACTCTGTTAAAATGCTTTGCCTAGGCTGCGAAGGAGATCATTTGAGCATGCTGATGTATAGAATGTCACATAGATCCACATTGTATTGGTCCATGGCTATGTTTTATCATATTGTAGCTCCACTGTGTATTCTTCATGGCTATGATCAGTTCATGTCATGGAGGTATGGATCCACATTGTATCTTTGGTGGCCATATCCTTAGTCAATATTTTTCATGGATCTGTAGTGTATTGGTCGATGAACATGCTTTGAGTCATCTTGTATTCTGAGCATAGGTATGCCTGCCTTAGAGATGGAACATATATTAATATTTTTTGATGGTTGTTTGCAGCTTCTTCCAGGTTCTCCAACTCCACACCCTTGCATTAAATATTTGTAAAGTGTTTCGACCATCATTCTCTCTTCTGACCTCACACTTTAGGGGACATTCTGTTACACATAAAATTTGCACACCTAGGTACCTCACCCTAAGCGTCGTAAGTGTCATATAAGTGTCTCATACATCTTGACACCATAGAATAACCTATGTCACAATCCCTAGTCAATGTGGAGGAGGGATATATAACATGAATGCCAAAATATCAAGTTCACATGAATTATTATTAATATTCATGAAAAAGAAATCAATTAAGTGTGAGAATCCACCTCACATTTGGTTTCCTATTTTTTAGGGAAGGTTGAAGATCTCATGGATGGTTGAAATATTTCCTCCTTAAAATCCTTGAGAGATATTTCCTCCCTAAAATCCTTAAAGAGATATTTTCTCCCTAAATATATTAGAGATCCCTTTTTAGTGGATCTGATGGGTGATCCTCTCCATGGTGGTTAAGCCTCCACATCCTATATAATGAGGGCTTTCCATGGAGATGAAAGAGTGGAGATTCGAGGTATCAAACCTATGGTCTTGGGAGAAAGCTTGAGGTATCAAACTTATGGTCTTGGGAGCTTTGTGCAAGGGCTTGACGAGGAGGACTTGGAGAAGCTGCTGTGACATCATCAATGGTTTGTAAGTATCTCTTTTGAGTTCCCATTAATATATATTTGCTTGGCCTGTTTCCTTCAAGTTTGTGTACATTTGCATGGGCTTGTCTCTTTTGATGAATCTAGTTTTAAACTAACCTTGGTAGAATAGGAAGTATGTTTTGTCTTCGTTGTCTATTAGATTGCAGAATTCATTGGAGGAATTGAAGATCAAGTTCAACCCGGATCGAGCGAGGACAAACTTCATAAAAAGGTACTCAGACTTTATTCTTCTTTTTCCTTGACTAGTTTAACTACTTTTAAAGGAATGTCAGTGTTCAAAGTTAGCACCTTTCTGTCTTGGTCATAGGGGTCTAATATCCAAGAGGACATTCACCTATCCGCATGGGGATTTTCCTACAACACTATAACACACCTAAAACGAAGGTCGTATGAAAAAGTTACGACCTCGGGAAGTTGAGGTACCAACTTACCCATTGGGGCCCACATAAATTTTGGCGTTTCATCTCCTAGGGTTATGTTTTTGGATGTATAGGGTTTTGGAATCCATGAGTAATGTTAAAAATTCCTCTAGAGTCTCATTGTAATAATTCTGCTCAGACAGAGGCATGTAGTAGCCACATCTCTTCTCAGAGATAACTACCACCATTCGAGTAAGTTGTTTTTAGTTTTGTAGTTTTACAGTTTCATCCTATTTTATTTATTCAATAGAAGTTATTGTTCACTAGATATCTATTGTTGTCTTGTGTATCTCTGTGTTATTGTATTCAGTCTACTATTCATTTCGTTCCGCTCATAAATCCAGATCAGTGGTATCAAAGCAGTCTTCTCTTCATTTATTTTTCTTTGTGCATGTCCCCGACAAGATATGGGTACAAGAAGTTGGGAGTCGAACCAGTCGAGCCTTTGCAAGATCGATCACTCCGATCCTGAAAACAATCCATGGGAGATGAAAAGAAATATGATGGAGTAGGATATCCTTTTAAATTTTTTCTCGAGGAATCCCATGCACGACAAAGGAACAAAATGATGGACAAATTTGCACAAATCCTTCGATGGCTGCTCATAGGAGACACATCTTCATCAAGCAGCCATGCAACCCCCTTCAAGATACAGGTAAATTTTGATATTCATTTATTTGAAGGACTGATACATGTGGATGTTTTAGACAAATGGATGAATCTACTCGAAGGGTATTTTTCGGTCCACAATTTTTCCGATAGGGAAAATATTAATTTTGCACTCCTCAAGACCGTCCTCCATGTTAAGGAGAGGTGGGATACTTACTCTGAGCAAAGGTCCATAGAGGAATCTACAATATTTGCAGTTTTCCCCACACAAGATTCCTTTAGGGATGCCATTAAAGAACAATAATACCCTGTTGGAAGCTACGAGGACCAATGCACAATATGGACCACCCTGCGTCAGGAAAGGGACCAGACAATACCATATTTCACCAATATTTTCCATACGCTGCGCACCAAATTGGGTATCAAAGACTCTGAATGACATCTGGTGCTCAAATATCACAGTTTTTTGCATAGATACATTCAAACAAAAATAGAGTTTCTAGACATCGCATAATTGGGTATGGCCTATAGATATGTTGTCAAGATCAAGCAGAAATTTAAGAAGAAGAGGTGAGAGTTTGGATCTACAAAGTCCTCACAGCCGAAGCAGGGAAAAGGTAGCCACAACCCACAAAACAAGGGACAGAGAAAATATGGCCACTCACAGGACAACCATTCCAAGTTGCAACATAAGAAGGGTAATGAGAATTTGAATAAGGACATGAGAAAATGGTGTGAATACCATAAAATCCCTGGCACAACACTAGAGAATGCCGCTCCTGTTAAAATAATGTAACTGCGAAGAGAATTCTTATTATTATTTTATTATTGGATTAAATCCCCATTGTGGATTAATCATGTCATTATTATTATTATTGTTATTGGATTAATCCCCATCGAGGATTAATCATGTCGGTAATTGTATAAGGACCAAATCCCCTTTTGCGGATTGGTCATCGAACAATTACAAAGTGCAGAATAAGAAGTCGGCCCCAACAATTATAATGGAAGACCCATAATTAATTAAAGGTGGGTTTACCCACCCAGAGTGAGAGGTCGACCTTGCCAGATTGTGACCTTTCACACGTGCCAGTTTGATATAAATAAGAGGCTAGCGCCTCACTTCTAACACACACTTTACTTGCTCATTATCTTATGAGGCAAGCTGCAATTGAAAGTTGGAGAGAGGAGAAGAAGGGTGGTGCATCTCTTGGGGAGGACTTTCTGTATTGGTTTGAGTTATCTCTTGAACATTATATAAGCCATTTATGATAAGGAAGTTTTTGCTGGGTTTTCTTCCCCTAGAGGGTTTCCCGGGATAAATGTTGTGTCTCTTGTGAATGTGTATTTCTCAGTGATCTTGTTCTTATTATGCTCTTATCTAATGAAATGCAAAGAACTATAATAATGGAATAAACATTAACATGGTATCAGAGCCAACCTGAAGGAAGCACAATTTGCAAGAGGAAAAACATCACTGTTAGCGTACCCCAAAATTAGGGTTTTGAAAAAGTATCTCTTTTCATCTCCCTAACCTCCTAGAAAGTTGCGCCCTCCCCCAAGGATCATTTTGGCACTTAGAGCACACCTTTTCAGTGGCTAGATCTCCCGGAAAGTGAAACCCTAGTTTCACAAAGTACCAGAAAACCAGAAAACCAGAGTACCAGAA
>ML783945.1:266721-278937 GCA_009831015.1 Picea engelmannii | reverse complement strand
CAATTACCGACATGATTAATCCTCAATGGGGATTAATCCAATAACAATAATAATAATAATGACATGATTAATCCGCAATGGGGATTTAATCCAATAATAAAATAATAATAAGAATGCTCTTCGCAGTTACATTATTTTAACACATGAGGAGGCTCATGAGACTGCGGTGGGCCCAAGGATTCAATCTTGCATTTCGAGAGAAGAGAACGAATCTCTTCTAAGCACTGGCAGGAGGCTCAACCAATGTGATCGAACCAATGCTCAAGGTGGAGTGGATTCTCCAAGGAGCTCAGGGTTCTGGGTAACTGTCAGAAGAAGATCTTATAGTTCAAGTTTTATGCAGGTGTTGAGGATGGCTCTTGGTTCAGGGGGAGCTCCCATTGAGCACAATGTGATGGGACCAAATGATCGAGATGGCAGCGAGTACATCCCTCGCTAAGAGGGAGTGTTAGCTTTTTAGCCCAAGAGGTACTCCGCATGTTTTGTCTTGTATGTGGATGTAACCTTATATTGACACTACTATACACTTGACTTTATAATGGGTTTTTATAAAGTCGTGATAAAGTGGTTCTTTTATTAAAGTGACTTTTTAATAAAGTGTACCTTCTAATATTAAAGTGACTTTATTTCATAAAGTGCACTTATGTAATAAAGTGAAATGTACTTTAATATTTTAAGTGATTTATTTTGGAGGGAATGAATCATGGCCCTTGATCTTGTAAAGACAAGATTAGATCTTGGTCTTTGGATTTAGGGTTGGGGAAGGTGAAAAAACACTTTGGAGAGAAAATATCATTTTCAGATTTTATAAAAGAATGCATTGAATAGTGTGCAAGACACATTAAGAGAAGGAGCTTGAGATATTTTTGAGGAGAACTTAGAGAGGAAAGTGAGCAACAAGTTGGCACATTTCCCAAGAGAGATAGGGTGCAAATCCCAAGGAGACATTTCCTTTTTTGAAGTGCTGTTGTTTTTTATTTGCTGGGATAGGTCATACAACAACAAATTCGGGCACAAAAGTCTAGGCAAGGATTGGCACGATTTTCAAGGTGGTTTTGGGTGAATTTGTTGAAAGTCGATCGTACAGAAGAAGGTACATAAGCCTATTGTGGGAACATTTCTCAAGGTGTTATTTTCAACAAATCCGTACAAATGTACTGAATATGACACAAATTTCAAGGCAGATTTGTGGGGGACTGCTTTTGTGTTGTAAGTGTTTTTTCTCTTGGCTAGAAAAAGTATTGTGGCTGTTGATAAATCTTTCCTAAAGCTAATAGAATCTCTCTCTCTCATTGGATTTACCCACATTGGGGTTTTTCCTGGCATTAGCCTAAATTTATGAGTTATTCATGGGAGATTGAATGTTGTTCATTATGTTTATTTTCACTGCATAATTGCTTAGCAACGCGTATTTCTGCATATGGTAATTTATGAATGTGAGTTTATACATATCATAGTTCATTGATGATAGTTATCTCTAGGTTGCTAAGTGTATAACATAATATTAGCTTGTTGATTTTATCATTTAAATTTTTACAAAATTGTAGTCTCTTCTTGTCAAGCTTCCAAATTTGTGTTTAACACTAAAAGATTGAAATGTGTTCAAGTTGAAACTTGAAAAATGTGTCTAATGTTCATTTCTCAATGGAGAGATGTATTTCCTAGTTATAAGTATGTTGGATGTGCATACATTGTTCATATTATACATTTGGATGTCCATGACTATAGATCCTTAGCACATGCACTATCGTTGATTGACAACATTAGTCCTTCCATCAATATGTGTTTAACTACATGAATATTGATAGTTATTGATATATGTAGTTATTGACCACATAGATCCCCACATTTAAACTCTAGGCTGGTCTCTTAAATGCTTTTGAGGATGCTTTGACTAGAAATGGCCCTTGGTCTTTCCTGGATTAATTGAACCACATATTCAATTCTCCATCCTATAGTTTATTCCATGGAATAAAGTATTCCACCCATAATGGGCAAGGTTATATGTCGTGAATAGAAGATTGTGATCTTTTAATCCCTCATTTTGGTAGTTGGAACATCTACTTGGGTCTCTCAAACATTTCTTCCTTTATGTCTCTTTTGTTATAGTTTAACATTTCTTCCTTTAGGCCTCTTTTGTTATAGTTTAGCCTTGGACCATCAACCACCAAGCTAAAATTATGGACAATTTTGACAATGTGAATCTTGTAATATTTTCATATTTAATTTTTCTCATCGTTTGATGTCTAGGGTTATCAAAAGCATATCTCAGTTTAATTCCTAAAGTTCACTGTCACTTTTCTTTATTTTTTCATTTTCCTGCTTGTTCTAACCTATCATGTTTTCCATCTAAGAGAGATTGGCATGAATTCCCTGACATATCAAGTGTGTGCTTGATTGTATCCAATCACTTAAACAATATGAGCTTAATCAAAATGTGTACATTTATAGAGCAAATCTATATTGGTGATATAAGAAACTTGAAGCAAGAGGATATATAAAACATAATAGATAGTTTGAAACACATTCCTTTGATAAAAAGTAAAATAGTTTGCCAATATGAGAGAATTTAATTGTGAAAAACACAAAGATGGTAATGTTTTATAGTATGAGAGAATTTCATTGTGAAAAACACAAAGGTGTTTATCATTTGGGGCAAGGGAAAATCCCTTTTAGTCTTATTTGAGTTTTTGCAACTAACGCAAGAATAGTTCATCAACTTTGAATTCAAAGGGATAAAGAGCCAAAGAAAATACAAGAGGAAAAAACACACAAAAGACAATATTTCAGGACTTTTTAGTAATTACTTGTAATAACCACATTAATCATACAAACACAATGGAAAGCTGAGAAAGAAAAAAGAAAAAGTATGGTCTTCAAAACCAACTTTTACACAACTGTGTTGGTCTTTGGACTTTGCATTACAAATGAATACATATTTATAATATATGTTTGCAATAAAATTGGAGATTGAAGATATATATATATATATATATATATATATCCCAATTAGTTATAGAACACTACCTAACCAAAAAACCTTTCCTGGCACGGGGATACTAAAAATAGCTAATCTCTATGAGAAATAAAGATGAATATTTAAAAATAGACTAATAAATAAAAATCAATGTTTAAAAATAGACTCGATCCGATCTCTTTCTCGTCAATTAATGTAGGTTCTTGTCCCTTTGACAGGCTATCCCATAAAATCACATGACCACACAATTACTCCATTCCTCCGTTTGTACACTCTAATAGTTCAAGTTGAAACAGTTCCTTAGTTCATGACTATTTGATCCAGCTGATGAACCTGCTACAATAAATTTGAAGCATAGAGTTAAAAATTTGAATAATAGATAGAACAATATATTTGAACATTAATGAAAGTGTGATTGATTAGGCTGACTAATTATTCAATGTGATTCATTCAAGGAGATGTACCTATAGATTTGCTACAAGATTGACCCTAACAAGAATCACACATTCAACACAATACTACTCAACCTTAAGCAGTAATCCATTCACAGCCCCTGTTAATTCCACAAAAGCATGTAGGCATAGACTATGACAGCTAAAAATGGTTTATGAGGACCATACCTCATAATGTTATTGATGGGTCCTTTCTTCTCTGCCTCTCTTGTGCATGAGATAATGAAATGCAACCACTTTGGTTCCCTTGATAGTTATCGAGATGAATATTGTGACTTCTGAATTCAAGCAGTAGCTTGGCATGCTGAAACTTGAAAATTGTGACTGCTCAAAACAATATCCTTTCCATGTACAGTGATAAAGATTCAATAATCTTGTTTATAAGTTGCTTCCGATGAATCCGGTACCTACACAGCCAAGTACAAATTTAGAATGCAACAAAGCATATCAGCTTAAATCAGAACACAACTCAAGAAATGGATTTCAAAAGCCCATAAGTTCTAAAGTTAAAAGAACATATGACAGCAAAATTAAATGAAAAGAAACAAACTTATATAGAAAGAAAAAAAATTTATAAATGTCCACAAATAGCCAAAATAGCAGTGTTCCATGTGGAAGTGTCCCCCAGGGTGGGGGGCATGCCCCCCATGTTTCCCATGCTTTGCGGGCTGGAGGGGGGCACTTGGGGAAACATTTCCCCACGCCCCCCTTTTGCGGAAACTCACGGAAACATTTTCCTAGTGTTGGGGATGCATTTCCCCAAAAGGGGGGCTTTTGAGCACGCCCCTTGATATTTTGTCCAACATTAATGCTTGGGACTAGTACCAAAGTTCTTGCAAACCTCATATAGATCAAGTTACTTTTGATGGAAAGGTACCTTCCAACTATGTGAATTTTTTATCGGAGGTAGAAAAATAATTGATTATGGGATCAAGTCAACTTGACTAAAACTACCCAAGATTTTGAGCCTTGTTACCCCTCATTGCATGAGAGGCAAATGTGTGATTTTCATCACATGACAGATTTTCAGGGGTAACTTACAGGGATGCTGATGGACCAGAGATACACACCTATTCCTGCTTGGAGACAGTACATCTTAGTTGGGCATATCTTTGATCTTCTTACTTCACCATGATATTTCATGAGATGTTCATTTAGTAGATTATGTGGTGGATTACCTTGGTTCATGTTGCTTTCTTCATGGTCATACTTGATAGATAGTAGTGATATGCTCATGGGTGCTATGATATGATGTTGGTGATCTTCATCAACTTGCTTGATGATGGTGCTAGTTCCTTAATTCAGGGTATTGCTCCTTGCATGTTTGTGTGGTATAATGAAATATGGCTCTTGAGGAGCACTCTAGTATTTTATATGTCTATTGTATTCCTATGATGGTGATGTTGATGATTGCAGCTTCATAAGACATTTTCCAAATTGTACTCCTCTGGATTGAGTTGAGATGATTTGTGAGATCGCCTATGTGATAGGAGAGTCATAATCCTTTGCACTGAGTTGAGATGGCGTGTGTTGGTCTCTTGTCGTGCTCCTCTGGACTGAGTTGAGATGACTTGAGATGGTCTCCTTTCCAACTCCTATGGACTTAGTTGAGTCGACTTGAGATGGCTCTCCAGTTCATAGTCCTATGGATTTAGTTGAGTTGATCTGTTGAGAGTGATGTCCCCTGTGGTTGAGCACATGTGGACTTGTCCCTAGTGGCAGAGCACTAGAGGATGTTTGTGAGATCCCTTTCTATATTATCTAAGAGTAAGATTATTGTGAAACCCTAGTTTGTATTGTAAAGAGTACAAGTCGGCCCTACTATGTAAAGATAATTAATATTGTGTAAAAGATTAATTATATTATTAAGTTGTACAAGTCAGACCTAGAATCGTGCAAGGACTCATATTGTATGCTCAGAATGGCTCCAAACTGTCAAGAGACCCACTCAAACCATGTCTCCTAAAAACTAGCAACACCTGTTATATGTATACATCTCTCTCAAATATGCATGGGAACTAAGTCAACTCTAACTCTGAACCAAACAACCATGTACCAATCATACCTGCCTCAGATGGGAACCAACCTCTTGCTCAACACAAGTGATAAACTCCGAGAGAATCTCAGAATGCCAGCCAAAACAATGTATGTTGGCTCTTAACCCTCAATATTTTCAAGGGTGAAAATCTAGGAGTTAACACAGTCGTACGTAGTTGATGTCACGACTGTACAACTGTGTCAGCTTTGCAGCCCGCACATGCAGTTGTTGTATGTACGGTTCGCACGTGTGGTACGAACCGTACATACAATCTGCAATTAATGCACCGTACAACCTATATGGATCCCACACATGCAACTTCTCCTCTCTCTCACACGTGCGACTCCTTCTCCTTGGCTAAAAAAATGACTAAGAAAGACCAGAAAACGTATACCAAATTTTCCAAAGTGAAGATCCTCCTTGCTGAAATTTGCCTCAATCTCCTTGGCAAGAGTGCTCACTCACTCATGCCAAACACATGATGACAAGATAAGATGTGCGGTGCCTCCTCACATTGCCTCTCCTTTTATAGGAGTCTAAAAGCGAGTTTAGAAGCCCCTAACTTACTTTAGAAGCCCTCCACTAAACTCAACATTAAATTAGAATTGTTTATTCCTCCAAGTGGGTGAAAAGCCCCAACAACAACAATTCCAAGCCCCAGCTCTATATAAAAGGGGTTTTTACAAAGTAAAAAATGCAATGTGAGTGCGAACAAAGATTCCCACATGCCCAACACTAAGGCCAATGTGAGAATACCTCCCTGATGTTACAAAACATCAACATTTGAGAACCCATATATGCTGCAAAATCAACAAAGAATGCTTCTTGTTACCCCCCCATGCCTAGGGGTAACTAAGGGAGATTATGTCTCATGGCCCACAACGAAGACAGTGATCCCGACCATGATGATGATCAGCATGTCCACAGATAGCAGCCCAGTAGCCCCCCTCAGATTACTTCTTTCACTTTGGATCAGCCAAGCTCATCACATCCAGTTAACTTAGTGTATATTGTAAGATAGCGTCACCATGAGGTATGTTAGTCCTTTCATACAAAGTGTTGTGCTTAATATACTAGGCATGTGGATGATGATCATTGGTTGAAGTTGGATAATGGATCATAAGCTCAAGAAGTTATGTTGGTTTCCTTGTTTCACCTTGGTGGCTAGCATCTATGCCCTAGTCGCATGTTGTCATCCCCAAGAAAAAGGGGTACTACTAGGGGGTCCTCACAAGGGTAATGTTATGTTTCCCCGCCATACTTAACACTTACCATCCTGAAGCCTATCGTAGTGTACTAAACTTAGGTAATGGGTCATGGTTCATTCTCACATGAGAAGAGGGGCTAAAGGCCCAAAGGTTGATTGCAGTTGCTAGCAAAAGAAGAATAAAGAAAGAGAAAATAGCAAAGGACTCTCAAAAGCTAGTCCATACTTGAGCTCTACCGTTTCCATGTTCGCTCCAGTCCCAAAGCAATGATGCTATAGTTTGAAACCTTATAAAGGGGACTTGCAAATATGATAAGAGGACAAATAAAAAGATAGATTAAGGGGTTTGGAAAAACGTAGCGCTTAGAAAGTGGTAACTCAAAAGAAAGTGCACTCTCCACAAAGGCGCTCATAGAAATGGATTCAATGACACCATAAGCCATGCAGTAAGCCCAACACATACCATTATCACACTTACTCTTGAAGGGTTCTTTTATTTCACTGTTTCCCCCAAGACATATCCCTCTACTTGGGTCTTTCTTTCACTATTTTGGTTGGCACACCTAATAGGGTTTGATGAAGGTCCTCCCATATTCAAACTTACCAACTTACATAAAGTCCTGAGCTAATGTGAAATTTGAAGAGGATACTTGATGTGAACTGTTTATGTGGTTTATATTTTAAGTAACAACTTACTTTGTAAGATCTAAGGACTGATATATCTTATGAACATTGACCTTACTTGATTTCATAATTTGTTTTGATTTGGATGCACCTGACATGGTACTTTGAAGGATGCCCTAGGATTTCACCCAAGACATTGTGCCTTTATTGCAGGATATGGCATGTGTGATACATAACATTGAGTCACCCAGTGGCTCGACACATTCAGATACTAGCTCTCACATCTTGTGGACCTTGAACGATGGACAAATGGGCTTGATTTTGACAAATATAGTCATGATGGTACACTTATGGGCAAGGAGACCATACTCTGGAGAGTGCACCCACACATGACCCGATCATTTGATGGAAGACGTTGCACTTGGTTTGGCTTGGACAACATACAGAGATGACGTACACTGTCCTCCACCATGCACACCATCCTTCACACTATGGACGTTGGGCCTTTTTAATGATGACATCATGCTAGGGTTTGATGGAGATGTTGGGGTTTCCTTGCCACATGGACACCACATGATGATTTGAGGTGGCATGGAAATTCTTCAACCTTGCTTGCACTTTGGATGATGACACATGGCCTTGGGAGGCCCTCCTTCACCCCTAGGACGATTGACGTCACCACACATGTGGTTTTATGATTTATATTTACATTTAGTATTGTTGTAGAGGCTATTTTGGAGGGGTTAGAGCCACACTTGTAACTTGAAATTATAACGTTTTGTGGACAATAGCACTTGTTTTACCTCGTATAAATAGAGGGAGTGCTCATTTCATTTTATTATCATCACTTCTCCCCTCACACTTGTGAGTAGGATCTCTAGAAAAGTTCGCTCTCTTCTTTTTTGTCTCTTGAATCTAGTGCGCTACTCTTTGAGGAGGATTTTATTTGTGGATGCTTTGCTTTCTTGGATGATATCTTGTTGCAACTAGGGTTTCTCCTGGCATAGCAACTTGGATAAGTAAGTGATTTGCTTTAAGTTTATGTGTTTTCTCATAGTATAATTGTTAATTTCTATCTTGTTGCATGTTACTTTGTACTAGTAAAACCCTGGGAAGGAGACATAAGCACTATTGTATATCTCGGCTATATATTGGAAATATCGGATATATCGCCGATATTTTGTGGGGGGCGATATTTTCCTAGGAAAATATCGCGATATATCCGATATTTTGAACATGTCGCGACACATTCATTAACTCGCGAGATATTGGGAAAATATCGCAAGTTGAAGGAAAGTATCGGCCTGTTGGGTAAAAGAGCGGAAAAAGTGCGCGTGAAGGGGTTTTAGAGGCTGCAGGTTGTCTTATTCACTCATTGTTTCATTTCTAAAGTGAGAGAGCTAGAGAGGTGTGAGGGAAGTCATTGTGCATCTATCCAACGAGGAGAAAGCCAAGGATCTTGTTTCCATTAGCGCCAACGGAGAGATCAAGATTTCCAGGTATGATCCAAAACGTTTTTCTTTCATTTGTTTGAAGTTTGAACTTTGTTAGGCTAGGGTTTGGAATGTGCCTCTTCTTGTTGTTTTTTAATGGAAGATTCAATCATTCTAATTTATCTAGCTCTTATTATTTAACCTTTGCATTATCATGTGTTTTTTTTGTTTTTTTTTGTGCCATAGGTTTAATATTTTCATCTAAACAAAATACCGAAGGCATTGGATCCAATGTGGGTGTATGGTGAACCAGTGGAACTTCCCAATAGACAAATATTGACATGCAATCTTTGCGGAAAAAGAATTTATGGAGGAATTCACCGCTTGAAATACCACCTTGCCAAAATCCTTGGGTTTGATGTGGACAGTTGTTTTAAAAGTAACCCGGAAATTATGCGTATTGAAAACCAATCACTCATTGATATGGCTAATAAGAGAGATGGGGCCAAGGCTCGCAAAAAAGAACTTGAACTTGCAAATAGAAACACTAGAACAAGTGCCTCTGAGGGGGGACCAATACCACAATCCCACTCCTAAGCCACAGGGCCCTCAACTTCTGCAGTCCGCTCATCAACCTCACCTTTCTTTGTGCTGAGGTCAACACCTGGGGGGCAACCTTCTATTCGGTCATTGATTAAAAGAAAAGAGACGGAGGAGGCCGACAAGCTTGTGGCCAAACGTTTTCTTTGGAGTGATATACCTTTTAACATTGTCAATAACCCCTTCTACCATTCCATGTTTGAAGTTGTTGCAATTGTTGGCCCGGGGTATAGGGGCCCTTCCTATCAGGATTTGAGAGGGCGTCTCCTTCAAGGGGAAAAGGTCGACTGCACAAAAAGATTAGCTCAGCTCAAGGAAACACGGAAGACCACCGAATGCACCGTGATGTCGGATGGGTGGACTGATGGGAAGGGCAGGTCAATTCTAAACTTCTTAGTTAATTGTCCCAAGGGGACAATGTTTATCAAAAGTGTTGATGCAATTGCATATACAAAAGATGCACAATTATTATGTGAGTTGTTGGATGGCTTTATCCGAGAGATAGACCCGCAGTATGTTGTCCAAGTCATCACAGACAATGTTGCTAATTATGTTGTTGCTGGGAGGATGCTTACGGAGAGGTATCCATCCTTGTACTGGAGTCCTTGTGCCGCCCATTGCATTGATTTGATGCTAGAGGACATGGGAAAACTTCCTTGGATCAAGGAAATCATTGATTTAGCTCGGAGTGTGACAATATATATATATATATATATATATATATATATATATATATATATATAATCACACATTTGTTCTTTCACTCATGAGACAATTCACAGGGAACAAAGAGTTGGTGCGTCTCGTGATAACACGTTTCACCACCAGCTTCATTTCTCTTCAATCGCTCCTCAATAGTATGTTGGAGTTACAAAGAATGTTTCTTTCTAATGAGTGGGGATGCTTGTGTCTATAGCACCAAACAAGATGGGCAAGCCATAGCCCAACTTGTGGGACATGACCAAAGATTCTGGAGTGGAGTAGGGGAGATATGTACTATTATCGCACAATTTGTACTTGCCCAAAGCCCAAGGCAAGTGGGTACAAAATTGGTGTAAGTGGGAATGACCTATCACTGTCACCTTAATAGAAAATCCCTTTCTATTTAGGAGTATGTTATAGTACCCCAGGGGAGACGTCCCCAGTGACCTGAGGGTTTGAGAAGGATAAGGTAAATGATATAAGAAAGTTTCCCCCCTCTCACAAGTCACTCAGATTTAAAGGGATCTTTATGTCTTATAGAGATGAAGCAAATGAGAAATGTTGTGTACCTGCCCAGAACAAGACAATAAAATAGAAAAAGGGCACTTTCCAAGTACCAAAATGATATTAGTGCTTCATAAGACAATGAACTCTTAAAAAATATGCTAGCTGATATAGATTTGCAGCAGTATAACAGTTTATAACAGCAATAAGAAATTTGCAGCAGCCACAATAATTATGCTTTAAAATGCTTGATAAAAGACTTAAAATAATAGCTTTAACTAGGCAAATTGATAATAGATAGTCACAAGTAGTTTTAGCAATGTCTAGTTAGCATAACATGTTACTTTTAGGGTTAATTTGTTGTTGTTAGATGGCTGTAGCAATCCTTTGCAACAGCAGCAAGTAGGTTAATGATTTAGGCTAGTCTAAGGTTAGTAGAAGTTAGTAGGTGTTCAAGAGAAGATGTTCTGAAAATTGTTTGATCAATCAACACTTGTAATGGGTAGATTAATTCCTTCTAGGGTAATGGAGTCAATGATGGAAGCAACAACACTTAGAGGAAAATAACAATGATAATATTTATCCAAAGGGGATGGAGAGGATGAGAGAGGTGTTAGTAGCCCAAGGCCTCAAAAATCCAACTCCTAGAGATAATTGCTAGAAAGTAATGAAAATTAGACCCTAGCGATTTCTCTTTTCCTTAGACAAATTGAAATAAAAAATGCAATAGGCAATGAGATAGGGTTACTAGAGTGCTACAATGGTATGGCTCTAGTATCTACTTCTAGATAGGTGCCTTTCAAGAAATTTTAGCAAGTGAAAGACTATAGAGAAAAAGATAGTAACATATGTCTTTCTCGTAGGGTTTCAAGCAAGCAATTTCATAATCTTTCACATGAAACAAGTAAATTCACCATAAGCATTCATTCACAATAAATGAATATAGATTTTCTACTTACTTCACCAAGAATAATCAAGCATAAACCCTAGTTGAAGATCCTTGACATGCGAATTTGCCAAAATACACCAAGATTTGACTCCTCCAAGAAGTGCGCACCACTTAATTTCAGCCAATAACCCTTAAAGAGGGACGAATTTCAGACCTCACACTTGTGTGATGAATTAATCATGAAAAAATGAGAGTTTTATCTCTCTATTTATACAATAATTATGCCCTTTAATTAATTTTAGGTCATCAAAAGGCCGACATGGCCAAATTACATGAAAAATCCAGTTTTTACACAAATTTAAATAATTAAACCCTAAAATCAATTTTAGAGGTGACATCATGCCCTAGTGGAAAAACTTGGCAACGACAAAAACTCGGCAAGGGTCCTGAAAACATCGGCTAGGAAAAAATCGGCGAAAAAATCAGAAAAAATCGGAAAAACTCGACAAACATTAAAAAATACATAATTTATTCAATTTTTTTCAAAATTTTAAACATTTTTCAATATTTAAAGCAACAACAACATCATATAAACAGATAGGCACATAAATACGAAGAAAGAACCGATATATATTATATAGTGGATTCCAAACAAAAACTGATACATCAAAGTCATTACTGAAAGTCTGAAATCAATACAAAATGACATCAATGATCACATATATAAATGTATATGTCCCAAAACTAGCAACTAGCTATATGGTATCAAATTATCAATGCCCTCTCCCCC
>ML783945.1:241473-256802 GCA_009831015.1 Picea engelmannii | reverse complement strand
AACAATATATTTGAACATTAATGAAAGTGTGATTGATTAGGCTGACTAATTATTCAATGTGATTCATTCAAGGAGATGTACCTATAGATTTGCTACAAGATTGACCCTAACAAGAATCACACATTCAACACAATACTACTCAATCTTAAGCAGTTATCCATTCACAACTCCAATTTTATCATGTACTATTTAATATCTAGATGCCTCATGATGATTCATCTCATGAGATACATTTATTTTGATTATTTGATGTGATTTTGTATCTACTATCATCCTATTAGGAACATGTTTCAGAATTTTCAGTTTAGTAACAATATGTGACCACTTGACATCTTATGCATCTTATTTATTGGTTGTATTTTACTATTTATGTAGCAATGTGTTTATTTGAAGTTGTTGTTGCTTTACATGTTTTAAAAATTGAAAAAAAATGAGTGTTTTTGTATTTTTTTGAGGACTTGCGACATTTTCCGAGATATTCCGATATTTTCCACCAATGTCGCCGAGAAGTTACATTTCGGACCCTCGTCGATACTTTCCTTGAGACGACATATACAACATTGGACACAAGTATTTCTTTTGTTTGTCCAAGATTGGTGAAGGCATTAAGAGACCTAGTCTCTTGCTAAGTTTCAAAGGCTTAAGGCCCAAGAAGCTTTGCATCTTAAGGTTTTGATCTTAGTCATTTGATTCTTGACCTAGGTCATTTAGAAGAGGGAAAACGACATCTAGGGCCCAAGAGGCTTTACACCCCAGAAATCGTTTTCTTGAAGGCTTAACTCCTAAGGCCCAAGAGGCTTTGCACCTTAGGGTTTGAACCTCATTCTTCTTGATCATCTAAGTCTTTCTTCAAGTGTTGCATGCTTGATTTCATTTGCCCTAAAAAGTCAACAACACTAGTCTAGAGTTCTTTGTGGTGAAAACATTCTTAGAATGAGTATTCTCTCTCCTAAAGTGATTTAACTAACCCTACTAACTCTAACCCTAGCAAACAAATATATTTATTGCTGTTGTTATGAAAGTTTGCTACAACCACTAGGGTTTACTTTAATTGATGCATACTTACTTGGAAGAGTGTCTAAATAAAATCAGATAGCAATTGGATGTTGTTGCACATGTTGAAGGCTTAATTCTTATGCTCAATTGATATATTTCTGGGTATTTTTTCCCATTGTTGTTACAAAAGATTAATTGTTGTTATACATTGTCTTACTGCTGTAATTTGCAACAACAATTGGTTTTGTTAGTAACATTTCTTGTTCTGGGCACAAGAGTATTCAGGTCTGCAAGTTGCACGAGAAGCGCCTGAGCGCAGCACGGAAAAATCTCATTTTAAGGCTTCCAAGCAAGTAAGCGGGCGAGATTATATTGTCGACGGTCCGGATTCATCCATAAGAGCAGATCGGCGGTCGGCGGGAAATCGCGGTTAGCGGAGTTGTGCTGAGATTAGCACGACGGATAGCGCTCGTATTGCATGCAGGAAAGGATAGCAGCCGTCCATCCAAAGGACACGTGGCGTGAGATCTAGTCATGTTGGCTTTTCGACAGTCGGGAGTTCAAAGGGTGAGGGTTCTATGTCATTCTGCATCTCGAAACCCCGAAGCGCCGAAAGCGCCCAGAGTCGAGCCCGCAGTATCACAGAGCAGTCTCAGCTGTCCATCCAAAGGGGACACCTGGTGCGCGATTAGGCTCTTCGCCTTTTCGCCCATCGTGACTTCGAGGTGCAAGGAGCAGCTCCTTCATATCCCCGAGGCGCGAAGTGCCAAGAGCGTCCAGGACCCGGGGCCCACAGCATCGTCGAGTAGGTTCAGGACCGTCAGATATGAGAGGGACACGTGGCGCCCAATTAAGCCATCTCGGCGTTTCGCTCATCGCAACTGTGATAAGCAAGGATCAGCTCCTTCCTATTCACGAACGCTGAAAGCGCCTTTGAGAATAAACACAAGGTCACAGCCCGTGGTCACTTGGGAAATAAAAAGAGCTGTGCAAGAGGGGCCAAAGGCGTCGAGTTTGGTCACAGAAGGAATCATCGCGATCTCCAGGTGCCATCTGATTCGACCTCAATCCTGGTTTTCGCTTAGAGTAAATGAAGGTGAGAAGGGGTGGTTGAAACCTCTCCTCATTCATTAAGTGTAAGGTATGGAGGGTCTGGCAAGCTGTCTGCCCGAGAGGGTCCTATGTACCGATTTTTTCCAAAGAAGCCATGCCGAGTCCTCGACTAGCCAGAGAGGTCTGCACATGCTAACTCAGCACTTAATGGCTCAGCTACCCCCCTTGCAGGAGCCATGCACAGTTAAGGAGGCGTCTGACAAAGGATATCTGTCCGAATTTGACTGAAGGGACACCAAGCCTTGGATGACTGAGCACGCCTCTGTTAGGCGAATCTTTCTGAGTATATAGACTCAGTTTTTGTATTTTGTAATCATCGATGGTTGAGCAAGGCTCCCGGTTTTAAAGCTTTAATGAAGCACTGTTATTCCTGGTTATGTGTGGACTTTTGAGACTTCTTGCCTTATGAATGTCAGTTTCTTTCACGTCTTTGTTTACATTGTATTAGAGCAGCTCGGAATTGGAGGATCCAGTCGAGTTGTGACTGTTATAGGATGATGTAGGTTGGATCACTGTAATAGTTGCATTGTTTCTAATCGGTCTCTGTGATTTTCTTAGGGCTGAACGACTTGGAATTGGAGGATCCAGTCAAGTCCCCCCTTTCAGTTTCTCGAAGCCCTGAACCAAGAGGATCTTGCATTCAGAGTTTTTCTTCTACAAACTGCTGAAAGGCCTGTTGCCTGAGGTAGTTTGCTCACTCTTCTTATCAAGTCTTCCATCTGCTCATCTTTTAATCAATCCACTGACTGAAGTTAGATCAAGACCTCCTTTGTTCCTTACATACCAGACCCAGTCCCCGAGTTGGAGTGATATCTCCCCGAGTCTCTACCCATTTGATCACCCATTACCAACTATCGTGACACAAAACTGATGGGCGTTGGGCTCTGCTCCTGCAAGCAATCCAGGAGTGACTTCTGACGCTAACAGGTTTATTTACTTATCTAGTGTCTAAGAGGTCATTAATGAGTTATATAACTTGGTAATTGTCTATATTATGCTTTGGTTTGTTTATTGTCTCGTATAGGTGAACCAATTACCTTGTTACCTTCCTTACCTCTCCTAGACTTGGACCTAACATTTAGGTGACCAAGATAGGGGGTTGTACGCTCGGCTAATCTTGCTATTTGATCCCTTGAGGTCACCAGGGAAGCCTCCCTTGTGTTGGAACTTGGACCTTCTTCCATCATTAAAACGAGGGAAGTATCTACTTAGGTGACAGTGGTAGACATTTTCAATTGTTAAACAAGATTGGGATCTTGTGGAGGGCTTTGCACAAGTACAAATCATGTGATAACACTTCCCATTGTTGATAATGAATCCCACAACAGTCTTCGTGTTTCCCTGAATGCTCTCCTTGTTGGAATTGCTTTACAACTTGCTTCCAATGTTGCAAAAATCACTATAAACTCATTCTTCTATTGTCAGACTGCTAACTGTTGTACAAAGTGCGATGAGAGAAAGACGAGGACTTTTTCTTATAGGAAAAGAAACCCACTTAGGGTTTCTTGAAGTTTCTTTTTTATCCCTCAATAAAAACAAATTAATTTTGAGTTTCTACAGATGAAATTGCATTCATTTGGAGATTTCTTGAAGTTTCTTTTTTATAGTTCTTAATAAAAACAAATTAGAGTTTCTATAGATGAAATTGCATTCATTTTAATTTGTTAATCCGTGGATGTTTTGTGGGTTTTTAGGGGCCATGCTGGATTCACAGTCCCAAACAATGATTATTTGACAAGAAACACGTGGGAACAAGCCCAAAACGTCACAAACATCCCAAAATGTTTTGGTCAACATTTCCAAATCGTGAAATGTTCTAGAAATGTTTCAGAACGTTTCCAACACATTTCAAATGCATTTCATTACCCAAAACATCCCTGGGTATTGAAACATGGGGAAGGGGGGTTACCACAACTTAGCTTATCACAAAATATACTGCTTCACAGATTTTAGTATTACTTGCATTTCATCTACAAGCACATAGAATTGCTTGCAGTTAGCTTGCAAGTGAACAAGTCTGCTTACAATTAAGTTACAAGCAGCTGTCTTCACCACAAAACCGAAGCAAATCAACATATCTTTTCCAAATACCATTCCATCTTTAATTTTACATTTTCAATCAACTTGTTGCTGCCAGGCCTGAGAAAGAGGATAAATAAGAGAAAACACGGATAAATTATAAGACAATTTGGCTCTTATCAATATGATTACTTCTTGATACTCTACGAGACGAGTTTCTAATGGAAGATTCTTGAATTTATTTCATTGTTGGGAAGTTATCATATAGAGTTCTTCAAGTACTCTTCAACTTTCTAATTACTGGCCTTCTGAAAGGAATCTGCACACTACATTTAATTTTGCACTAAACTTGCTTATGATATCAATATAATATACAAGCACAAATATTTATGTAATTCAAATAGAAACCTGCATGCTACATTCAATTTTGCATTGAACTTGATATCAATATATTATACAAATAGAAATATTATGTAATTCAAATGGAAATTGACAGCAGATCTTATGTTTTAGATTACAATAGATTTCATTTCACAAATGATATAATTTTAGAAGATGAGACGCATTGAAAAAAATAAGAAAAGTAGGAGCATTTTATCTCACTTGATTGCGCTTTCACGAATTTTGCTACTACCATTTGAGTCAGCTTCTGCAACTACAAAAACAAGGACAGCTTAAATATAATATCTACAAAACATTACATACAATACACAACAAGGCTCCCGTTGTGTTCAAAGAGAGCCCTACATAAGATATTTTATCAACGTGAGTCTCTATAAGAAGCATAGAGGGAAAAACTCAACGTGGGGATCACATATAGAAACCATGAGAAAAATCATCATAAAATAAGTAATAAAATGCCATTAGTAGTTTACACCAATGACAATCTCTAGTGCTCTGAAAAGACATGCATCTGAAGTTTGAACTACAAATTTACGAAAGCAAGGCATGCTTAGATAAAAAAATAATTACATAATCGACATATATGTATCAACAAAGGGTTTGGCAGCCACCTAAAATATTCAGATCCTTATCAACAGTGGTAGGAAACGTTCCCAATATTTTCCAGCATTCCTCTTGAAGCTCTTCAACCGCTTTCTTTTCCATACTTGGGAGGAAAGGTAAATCCCCTTCCGACCAGCTTGGTAAGGTTCTTGCTGCTGCTAATATGGCTCCATCAACAAAGCTATCTTGTTGATCAGCTAATGCATCTGTAATATTCAGGACAAAACATGTAATCAGTAAAAACCTTCAAGTGCAAAGCTAAATCAGAAATTCATGAAATGAGCATGTCTATCCAAAATAAATAACTGATGTATACAAACAACTATTACAGCACGATTTAACTTAATATATTTAAATATTAACGTTCACATGTCCAAAGATGGCCAAAGGTACTATAAAAAGTGTACGTTGGTAGTGTTTGATGCATCTCCAGTAACAGCCAATCAAGAAATAAAATGAAGTAAAAGATAACCTGAATGGGTTAAAAGATTGAGACTAAATGGAGGGCATCTATAGAGTTGTTGGTTGAGAACAATGTCAACCAACAACTCGCCTAATAACCAAGGTTAGGAAAAAGTTGGTGATGATAGTTGTTACCCCCTCCCAGCTAGGGGTAACTAGAGGAGATCATGTCTCATGGCCCACAATGGAGACACTGATCCTGGTGACGATGATGATCAGCATGTCCACAGAGAGCAGCCTACCAGCCCCCTCAGATGCCTCTTCCTTATCAGCACAGCTCATCACACTCAATCAGCAAGGCTCATTGGGAGATGGTGTTCTGGCACATTATGAGGTACATTAGTCCTAGTTTCATATAAAGTGTCATATTTAATACATTGAGCATTCGAGTGATGATCATAGGTTGAAGTTCAATAACGAATCATGAGCTCAAAAGTTATGTTTTTTTCCTTGTTTCACTTTGGTGGCCATCCTAAGCATCCTAGTCCTGTGTTGTCTCTCCCGAGGAAAAGGAGAACTACAGGGGGTTCCTTGAAAGGGGTTGCGTACCATTCCCTTTTATACTTACCACTTTTCTATCATTGATCCTTCCATTTTCCCACCTTTTGGGTAATGTGGTTACATGTACACCAAAAAGGCTTGTACCTTATTATCTTATGAGAAGAAGGGGCTAAAGGCCTAGAGGTAGATTGCAACTGGACAATAACAAAGAAAGAAATGGGATAATGAGGACATTCAAAAGCCAAAGTCCATACTTGATCTCTACCCCCTCATTAATGGAGATCACCCCTAGTCCTAATGCGAATAAACGCATTATCAATCAAAGAGGAAGTGAATACATCCTGAATAAAAAAGCAATGGAAGTGCTAATAAATGCTTGAAACCTCTTTAAGGGGGCTTGCAAATCAAATAAATAAAGAAAAAGGAAAATAAAGGGTTTGGAATGCAAAAAGCATCGAGGAAAGAGTAACTCAATCGCCAAGCTCACCCTCTACAAAGGCACTCATGGATGTGAGCCCATACATTGTCTTGCATATTAATGACCCCATGCCTAGAAGTAAACCCCATGACCACCTCACATTCATTACATATCTCTGATGGGTTCTTCTAGGAAATATCTCTCTGCTTGAGTACTAGCACACCTAATAGGTTCTTTTGACGGTCCTCCCATACATAAACTTGCTAAATTGTATAAATTCTTTGGCTTGCATGAAGTTTTAAGGGGATACGCAATGAGAGTTGTTCATTTTGGCTTTTGTATTAATAGATGGCTTACTTTGTATGATTCTAAGGATTATTGCCCCTTGCGATTGTTGGTTTTACTTGATCCCATGGTTTTGACCGACTTGGGCGCACCTGACATGGTATTTGGAGGACATCCATGTGATTTCACCCAGGGCGTTGTGCACTTCATGAAGGACATAGCACGTGTGATGCAGAGAGTTGAGTCACTTGATGACTTGGCACCCTTCAATACAAGTTCTCACGCCTTCTTGGACCTTGGACGATGGACAGATGGGATTTGATGTTGCAGATATAGCTTGATGGTCATTTAGAGGGCAGGAAGCCCCTCACCTTGGGCAAGATACTCCAGATCTCGTTAGAGCTTGAATTGATGATGTTGTACTTGAAGATGATGACACACACACCTCTCGAGAGCGGATATGGAGCCTTCTTCACACAGGACGTCATGCCCTAGTTCTTAGACATTCCACACGTGAGAGGTGATGTCACACTTTGATGGGGTTTGAGCCACCTTGCTTGAGAGATGCTTCTTGTTGATGACTTGGTGCTTAATGGTGATGAAATGTGATCTTCTGGAGATGAGACATGACCTTTGACATTGCTTGCTCAAAACTACTCCAAATTGTCAAATGAACCTCTCAAACCATGTCTCCTAAAAAGTAGGGACACCTATTGTCTATAGACATCTCTCTCAAATGCAAAGGAAAACAAGCTAGCTCTAACTCTGAACAAAAACAACCATGTACCGATCATATACCTGTCTCTAAAGGGAACCAACGTCTAATAACCACAAATGCTAAACTCTGGGAGAATCTCATAATGCCAGCCAAAATAATGCATGCTGGCTCCTAACCCTCAAGATTTTCAAGGGTGAAAATCTAGGGGTTAACACAACGTTGCTCACATCCTCTAAGCAGTGTTCGGCTTGGCATTCAACAAAAAACAGTTCACATAATACAACCATAGAAGCTTTACTTTTCAAACCCTTTTCAATTCAATGTCTCCTCTTTACTTGATTGGCATATATTTCCTCCAATATTTTTCTTCCAACTTCATCACGATCATGAATAAATAGAGTTTCAGTCGCTTCAAAGTTGAATTTACTTGGATTCTGGACCCTTCCACTTTGATACCATGTTAAACTTTTAAGCCACAAGAAAGACAGACATGACTAGCAACAGACTCATGTAAAATATATGCTTTTAATACAATGAAGTCTTTTGATACAACGGGGTTGATCCATTTTTATGTCATTTTCTAGGGAGTTGTGCTATGGGTGAAACCTAACTACCTTATTTAATAATATCTAATTCTCAATTTATTAGTCACTTATATGGACATGACTTTTACATTAGATTATGAACACTATTTGAGTGTAAGACTCCAACAAATAGAACTGTTTCCCATCTGCCAGAGATGATCAGCTTGCAGCATTGGACAGAGCAGATACAAGCAGCAGGAATAGTACTTAGCCAGGGCCAATCTGCTAGAGGTTGATAATGATCAACAAGATTTATCCAATCAAACATTATAATAATTTGAAAACAAAAAATTTCACTAAAATGCACGATTCAGGCACATGAAAGTATAATGGTGCTACTTTTACTGAACAGTCTACTTTTAGAGACAACAACAGAGGTTTATATCTTGCATACCATTATGATAGAATTCATCTGCCAATCCCGCAATATTGAAAGCTGAAAGGAAAGAATCCAAATGTATTTTTGCTTCCCCTGAAAATTCTAGCACATCCCATGGATTCTGTTATAACCAAAAAACAAAGGAATGTCAAAGCTCGACCATAAATTTGAGAAGGAAATACTGCACAGAAAATTGAATCAATACTGCAAGAAATCTTCCAAAGCAGCATGATAGAAACAACCATTGCTATCTAGCTTATATTTATCCATATATTTTATATTGCCTTGCATCCTAGATTCTAGAATGAAAAGCACAGCAATAGTTTCATTTCCCAGATGTGTGAGCAGTTGGGCAAATGATTAAACATAAATATCATAGAAAAGCTGATACCATGTACCATAAGGTTCATTGCATGTTCCAATACAAAAGTTTAATGCCAAAATCAACAAAACATAGATTTTGGTCTCCTATGACAGGTCAGAAGTATCAACATTGAGAAACTGTGTGAAACTGAAGCATACTAACAACAAAGAGCTAAACAATGGAGATAATCAGTGAGGAACGTATGGAAGAAGGAATGGCGAATGTGGTTGGTCAGCTTTCATGGCCCCGGGCCAGCTTAGGACATTGTTGGGTTGGATTTGGTGTGGTGTTTTAGTTACACACAAGCTCAAGCTATGCCGGCCTCTCTTTCAGGGGGTATGGCTTGTGGACCAGACCTTACTTCAAGTCATGTCCTTTGCCTGAGGGTCCCACTGTTCCCTATCTTGTATCATACCACTTCAGAGCTTATGTGGGTTCCTCTTCCTCAATGATAGTTGTATAGTAGAGTCTCTATGGTTCTAATCTTATGATTATGGAGATTTTGTGGGTATATTCTTCTACTTGTGGAGCTTAAGCGGGCCTATTCTTCTGCCCATGGAACTTTCATGGGTATATTCTTCTGATCATTGGTGACTTGCTTTTGCTAGTAGGTGTGGATCTCTAGTGTTTTCCTCATGGGTGTCACTGCTCTCGAGCTTGTATAACTTGCCCTATGTCTGTCCTGCTCTTGCTAGGTTTGTGTATTGTGTTTGGGTTCTAGACTTCAGTGCTTGAACTAACCTTGGCAGAGAGCCTCTAGACTTCAAAGGTTGAAATACATCAAAGACACAATGGTCACCGTGAAGTCTCCAATTTTGATTGTGACTATTGCAATGACGTTGGATGATAAAGTATTGCTTGCTAAAGCTAAAGCAAAAAAGAAGGTTGTAGTGACCTCTCCGCAAGAGATCCCTGATTTATTGCCGATAACCCTTTGTCAAGTGTGGAACTAGGGGAAGCCGATTTCAAGGTTTTCAAGGGCACAAGGGTTCAAGGGAGTTCGAAACAAGAAATAAGAGGATTGGTGCAACCATGCAATGACACCAAAAAGTGGCTCGACAAAAGAAAATCTTTTAATTAACACAATTGGACATCAAACATAAAGTACTTCATATTGAGTCCCCTTTTGAGCCTGCCTCTGAGTCCCAAGACAAATAATATCACTTATATCTGCAAACAAAACCAGGGGTTAGATGGGCAACCTTGTCCCTTAGAAGCCCACTCTAAGAACAATTTATCATCAATCATCCAGGAGACCTTTCTTTCTTGTAGTGGAACCCTCATCGTTGGTTGGAGAAGTTTGATACCAATTTTTCATTCGATGAGGTAGTCAAACTTGTTGATCAATTAACGAAGACGATCATTATCATCCTCTTTTCAAGACATATTCCTTCAAAGTAAGACCATTATAAATGGTATGTCAACAACTAAGGATATCGAGTTGGAAGGAAAAATCCTCCTAAGGGATTGCCAAGGGATTCATTTGCATAGTGCTAGAAAACGACAAAGTGGCTAAGCTATGTTTTCGAAAAGAGTATGGATGATTGCTTGTAGTTGTACCTTAGATTAGTTGCAGCCTTGCTTCAACTTGAAGTACATGTCTCAGCATATATATCCATTGTGATGGAGTTTCCTCATATACCTGAGCACTACGCTGCAGGGGAGCACCCCCCCTCGCCCCTGCTCATGAAGCGCGCTCCCAAGGGCGCTTTCTGAACGCTCCCTCCTAGGAGCGTTTTTCGGGAGCGCGCTCCCTTGGGAAAAAAACGATCCCTGCCCATTTTGGGAGCACTCAAGGAGCATCGCTCCCTGAACGCTCCCTGGGCGCTCCCGAAACACTCCCTGAATGCTCCCAGGACGGTCCATGGATGCTCCCGCACAATGAAGTGGATTCATCTTTCTTTTGGGATGTTTGGGAACCAAGTCAAGTTTCCAAATGGCTTCAAAAGGCATGGTGAGGGTTTGTTAGGATTAAAACACTCACTCACTCCATTTTTCTCTCATTCTAATTCTCATTTCACTCATCTTTGCTAGGAGGGTTTTGAGTGGGCTTCTTGCTATTTCTTGAGGAGATTGAAGGGAGATTGGAGAGCTTGGAAGGAGCATACTTGTGATTTCATCACACATATCAGAGGTTTATAGTATATACTATATAGGTTGATATCGATTGAGCATTTGATGGACTAGAAGCATATTATTGGTGCACACTTTCATAAAATTACTTTCCTTGTGACAGTTTATCTGTTGACCACCATGGTGGGTGTTGAGGCATTCTAATGGAAGTTGTATGATTGCACATTTTTCCTATCAATTTGATGGCCCCTAGTGCCTAGCTCGGAGATTGTACTATCATTTGGTTAATGTTTGGTTGATTATATTTCCTAGAGGAGGCACATTTCTCCCATTTATGGATTGATTATTATGTTGCGTGGCTTATTTGGTGATGCCTACTTTGTGCACATTGTCATGGGTGGTGTTATCACTCCAAGAAACTCTTTGAGGTTGTAGGTCAAAGATGCTTGGTAACTTAAAGTAAACTTGTTTTTGTGTGTGTGGATCAATGGGATAACTCAACTACAGTATGGCCTCCAGACAGTCAAAATGAATAATCAAATGAACCAATGCTCTCAAGGATCAATAATCAGATAATAGCTTTAAAAATGGGTGAAGAAATATATACTTACTAACCAAAACCACAGATGTGATGGGTCAAATAATATAGTGAAGAATACTATTAAGTCAAAACTATGAACTGACTAATGAGATGACAGTCATTTAGCAGTTAAAACAAGCTTGAAATAAAGTATAGAAGAATGGATGGAAATCTGATATCAATAGAGAGAGAAAATTGTGATCTGTATTATCATATGAAAAGTCTGTTACAAATAGTATATATGTATCCAAAATCGAACCCTCCTGCCTCTTACATCTATGAGCTTAAATAAGCATTACAAATTATTTTCAAGATCCTCCAAAGATGGATCTGATAACTTCTTTTCTTATCTCAAATTCGAAATTGTGAGGTAGCTGGAAAAAACAGAATTTTCTGGAAAAATGTTGCTCCAAGATTCACCTATATCCTCCAAATCACAAAAGATCTGGGAAAACTGAGAGAGGTTATTGAAGAGCCGCCCGTGCTTATGAAAAACCTCCTTCAGTTTCTAAAAATAGTATTCCAAATCATCAAAATCTGTCCTTAAAGACAATGACTAAAACAGGAAAAACAGAGTATTTAATTTCTGGAAATATGGTGCTCAAAGATTGACCTATATTTCACGAATCACAATAGATCTTGGAAAAATGAGAGGTTATTTAAGATCTGCCTGTGCTTATGAAAAACCTCCTTCAGTTTCTAAAAATACTCTTCTAGATGATCAGAATCTGTCTCCCAAGAAGGTGACTAAAACAGGAAAATCCAGATTTCCAAATCTAGTCATATTCCTATATTTTAGGATTTGATCTCTAGAATATTTCCATTGATAAAATGAAGTGCCAACTGCACTCATGGATGATATTTGATAATATATATGATTAGTCATCATCATCTGCTCCTTAATAAACTCAACCAAGTCGAATTTGACCTTTTGACCAAAATAATACATTTTGGAAAATTTCAGAAAATGTTGTCTCATCTTGTGGGGAACTTTTCATGGCCTTCTCGAGCTCTAAATGAAGATCTGAAAGTACCATTGGAAATCTTAGGATGTCTAGTTGTCAATCAATTATTTGAGTGTGTAAAACGGACCCTCCACGGCTCAGAAAATGGATTTTTCCCAAGGCAATTTATCAACTGAAAAACTTGCACTTTCACCAGCTCACTACACTGTGAAACAGTCATTTAGCTGGTGAAAAGGGAGACTTTCACAAGCTTACTTCACTGTGAAGAAGTCATTTAGTCGGTGGAAGCTAAAATTTGCTTTTTGGTATATTTTGAGATGCCACATCATTTTTTCATTGGATAATAGGATTTAAAGCCGATCATATATACTTTAAAACTTAAAGACTTATAAATAAATCTTTACCTTATTATCATCTTATGATATCATATCAAAACAAATTTCAGAATGAATTATTTGATCACTAACAAGTGGATCAGCTCTCTAGTACTTATGTTATTGACTTTCATGAGATCTTCACCTTGGTTATTGTAATGTCCCCACTTTGGGACATCATCACAGTGCAGAGGTTTATGATGACCAGAGTAGCCAGATGGGTGTTATAGCGAGTACAGGGGTTATTGAGAGGCATTGTGAGGTCCAGCTTGCATTTATCATCATATCTCATCATTATGAGCCATTTCGCACAGGTTGGCTTTGGTTCCGCTGCATTCCAATGATTTCCATGATTTTGACTATTTTGAGCTATAAGTCAATTAAATTAACTGAAGAGGTCATTTTGGGCACATTACTTGGAGGAACCTCTCAGTGTAATAGCTCATTGGAATCGAGAGAAGCAACACTACAGGATGGGATGGCTAGAAGTGACTTTCAATGGCCAAGGAAGCCACAAGGAGAGATAAGGCACTTTTCAGAGATAAAAAGGTTAATTAATTAATTAAAGTGATTTAATTAATTAATTAAAGTGATTTAATTAATTAATTAAATATTAATAAAATGAAAGTCACTTTGGAGGGACAAGAGGAGCCAAAAAGTATAAAGGGAAGGCAAGGGCATCGACTCATTGATTCATGTATGATCATATTTTCATATCTGGCTTCTAGCTAGTGAGCCCAGCATTTGGGGGTTTTGAGGGTTTTGACTTAACAAACCCTAGAGGACGATTCAGTGGTGAAAGATTCCACCTAGCTTGTCCCAAGCTTGGTCTCGGAGATGCCATAGTCTCCCACACCATTCTAGCTCGGTTCCACATCCATGCAGAAGGGTTCTACATCAGCCACAGGCACAGGAAGAGAAGGAGGGTGCACCATTGGGGGTTTCCAGCAAGGGGGGCGCACCATTCTTGGAGAGAGATTCATTGTAGGAGATTGACAGGGATTTTGGAGTTTCTATCACTTGGGTTTTCATTGCAGGGCTTTGGACATCAGATCTAGTCCATTCTTGAGGAGTTGGCATAGCTAGATCATCATCTACAGGTTGGGACGACTTTGGGAGAGAGAGGACGATTTGGTGATTCAATGATTTGCAGATCTAGGAGGCTGTACCTCATATCTGACCTTGAAACTTCTTCTAGGGGTTTGTGATTGCCCGATCTATGATTTCGAAGAGTTTCAACTTTCAGGAGGTTTGGAGGCCTCATTCACCTAGGCCGAATTATCTAGGGTTTGAGGCATCCAGGGGGGCACACCATTCAGTGGAGGAGTTCAGATCCACAGGGTTTGAGAGTGACTTTGGAGATTCGGGCACCTGGGTTGTCCTTACAGTTGTTGATCTATCAGTTGGAATATTTCTTGGGGTGATTGGACACTTTTGGCAGCAGGGCCGAATTGTTGAGGAGCTTCAACATTCCAGCAGGACGTGGCATCATCCAGTTAGGGTTTCTATACTTCATACATCCAAATCTACCTTGGTATTGGTCTTCATCTCTTATCCAGCCTTTGGAGGCTTATTTTGTATTGTTGGGAGTTTTTTGTAGCAGCTCATAATTCTATCTTGGAGCCATTTGTTGAGCATTCCAGATCGGCATCTTCATTGTAGCAGGTTCCTCTATTTCATGAATAAAAGCATATTTGAGATGTTTTGGCTTGTCAATCATATTGCATATGGTTGAGGTATGTTCGATGGTTGTCTCTTCTTGTTATTTGCTGCAAACATTCATATAAACACATCAGTAAACCCTAAGGCCGAAATCAAGAGGTCATTCAACAAGTAAACACATCTAAACAAGTAATTCAGCAAAGTGTTTGACAAAATGCCACAACCAGAAAAGTTTTAAAAAGACACGAAAGTAGTGATGATCCTTGCATAATGGTTTGGGATCATTACAGTGGTATCAGAGCTTAGATTCCTGCCAGCCAGTGGGGATTAGCACATTCATATAGAGCCATAAGGAGAGATGGATAGGATATGCCTTGAGATATCATGCTTGGAGATAGTTTATCACGGCCTTAGCGAGGAAACTAGGGCTATAATAACCTTTCCTCAATATGTAGCCTTCAGGAAGCCCAGTTGGAGCGAAGAGGATATTTTATATGGGATCATTTTAGCAGATAAAAAGAGAAAAGAAGCAGCTAGATGGCGGGAAGAACAGAGAAACCCCACGCCCATTAGGAGCATGCAAACTTGCCACTATTGCAAGGGGCCGTGGGAACCAGATCATAGGTGCAGGGGTAAGGATCAGAAGCACACTATTGAGGCACACTATGACAGTGATGATGAGATGTGAGAGGATGGAGCGATAGATGATGATTTGGGACAGTCTGATGATGATAGTGACTCTTGCACAGAGGCTAGTGATAGTGACTCTTGTACAGAGGATGATGCTACTAGCACGCTTGAGGAGGATGATGACCCTTGTGTAGTGGATAG
>ML783945.1:205252-224826 GCA_009831015.1 Picea engelmannii | reverse complement strand
CCCAAGCATGGTCAAGTGGGTCAATGTAAGATCCAAGCAGTTGTCAGAAATAAAAGGAATTAGATGCATACATTTAAAGGTTATAATGATCAAAAGTGACACATACCATGATACCTGGACCAATTACCTCATGGAGCAAGAGCTTTTTCCGATACAAGACCAAGCCGATGGTGATGGATGCTGCTATTGCTGACAAGACGAATTGGACGAAAGAAGAAAAGGATGGGCCCTCCAAGGCCATGCTCAGGTCAATCCTGCTCTCGATACTCCTGTCTAGGACCTATGGGCCTCGAGACATGATCTCCTAGTTATCCCTAGGAATTGGGGATAACAACCCCAACCAAGGGCAGAGAGACACCAGAGGATGGCACCAAGAAGAAAGGACCTTTTCCCCGAGACACTCTGGTAGACCTAGACCCAGGGGGGTCTTTCCGTTCCACCATGACGTTGTCCCTTAAGGGCCCCTGATGTCATCATGTTGACCCTTGACGTCATCCAGTTAGGGTTTGGCATTTATGAGGATGGTTTGGTGTTGGTTGGCACATGTGGCAGCATTTGAGGCCTCTGCTTGGGGGTCTAACGTCACCCTAGAAGGGCATGACGTCATCTCTAAAAGTGAAATTATGGTTTAATTATTGAATTTATGTAAAAACTGGATTTTTGATGTAATTTGGCCATGTCGGCCTTTTATGACCTAAAAAATAATTAATGGTCATTGATATTGTATAAATAAGAGATAAAACTCTCATATTTTTAATCATTTAGTCATCACACAAGTGGCGGTCTGAAATTCGGTCCTCTTTAAGGGTTGTTGGCTGAAATCTAGTGGTGCACACTTCTTGGAGGAGGCATTTCTTGGTGTATTTTGGCAAATTTTCATGTGGAGGATCTTCAACTAGGGTTTTTGCTTTATTATTCTTGGTGAAGTAAGTGGAAAATCTGCATTTCTTTATTGTGAATGAATGCTAATGGTTAATTTTACTTGTTTCATGTCTAAGATTATGAAATTTTTTGCTTGAAACCCTAGGAGAAAGACATATGTTACTATATTTTTCTCTATAGTCTTCCACTTGTTAAAATTTCTTGAAAGGCACCTATCTTGAAGTAGATACTAGAGCCCTACCATTGTAGCACTCTAGTAACCCTACTTCCATGCCCATTTGCATATTTTATTAAAATTTGTTCAAGGAAAAGAGAAATCACTAGGACCTAACCTTTGTTACTTTCTATCAATTATCTCTAGGAGTGAGGCCTTGGGATACCAACACCTTTCTTATCCTCTCCATCCCCTTGACATAACATTATCATTGCTAGTTTTTCTCTAAGATTTGTTGCTGCCATTATTGACTCCATTACCCTAGAAAGGCACTAGCCTACCATCTACAAGTGTTGATTGATCAAACAAACACTCAAACCTTTATCCTTGAAACGTTTACTAACATTTGCTAACCCTAAAATAGACTAACTCCTTAGCTAACTTGTTGTTGTAGAAAAACATTGCTACAGCCATATAAACATACATTGATTGGATACATTTGCCTACATAACTTGCACTTAACTCATTCAAAACTCAATTGTGATAATTACTAGTCAATCTACTAGGTAAGTGCTAACTTTGTATGGTGTTTTCTTGCACTTTTGACCGTTAGAATTTGCTGTTGTTGCAAAAGATTGCTACAGCCATCTAACTGCAGCAAATTCTCTGCAAAAGTGACCTATTTTGCTAGCTAGACATTGCCAAACTTGCTTGTAACAAGCTTTTATCATTCAGCTAAGTTAAAGCTATTTCTTCTTGTTATTTTCAAGCACTTTTAAGACATAATTCTTGTGGCTGTTATAAAATACTAATTGTTGTTATAAATTGTTTTACTGCTGCAAATCCATATCAACTAGCTTACTTTTTGAAGGTTCATTGTCTTATGAAGCACTAACAATCATTTTGGTACTTGGAAAGTGCCCATTTTTGCCTCCTTGTCTTGTTCTTGGCAGGTATACAATATTATTTATTTGCTTCATCTCTATAAGACATAAAGAACCCTTTGATTTGAGTGATCTGTGAGAGGGGTAGGGTTTCCTTGTGATTACTTGCCTTAGCCTTCTCAAACCCCCAGGTCACCAAGGACGTCTCCCTTGGGGTAGTCTTGACATACTCCTACATAGAAAGGGATCTCCTATTAAGGTGACAGTGATAGGTTATTCTCAGTTACTCCAATTATGTACCCACTTGCCTTGGGCTTTTGGGCAAGTACAAATTGTGCAATAACAGGACCAACTTCGACAGCCAAAGGTACAAATACCTTCAAGGCCAGGGGAATCAAGCCAAAATCCCGGTGAAGAGTCTCGGTCTATTCATATTGAGGATGAGGATTATGATGATTAGTAGTATCTAGCATCATACTATACTTATTTTTGGACTTTAGAGAGCATTTGGAGCCTCTTTCTTGATGTATTTTTGTTCAGAACTTCAGATATGTATTGTACTTGGTGCTATTTTGGTTATAAGCACTCTTGCTATATAAATGAGAAATTTTGCATATTTGTGTATAAATGATTTGGATTCATATGGATGCTGCTTGCACATGAATATATATGTTTTTCTTCAAAATTTGAATATTTTATGTAGTTTTTGGTCGACCGTTTATTTTTAGTTTTTTCGTCTTGGTCTGGTTTCAAATTTTTGGGGTCGACCGGTTAGGTCTGGTTTCCGGTTCTGATAACATTGATCACACTACATAGTACAAAACACAAACAGTGAGCTAACTTCATGCTCAAAAATATATTTACATCTCATTTTCCAAAGAATGAATAAGGTTGAAATCCACAAGTAGTGCTAGATCCCTATGAAAATAGAACAAATTAGGCACTAACAATCACTAAAGAAAGTAGCCCACCAAAAGACCCTACCTTCAAACAAAACTGAATACCAATCTCGCAAGTACCTCCAACAACTCTGCGCAAACTGACAATCCCAAAAGATGTGCTCCGCTATCTGTGGGCAACTACAAACAAGGCACAGTCCATCCGAAAGCCCAATCTTGGCCAAATGGGCCTTGGATGGGATCCCCCGATACAACATTAACCAAGCAAACACCCTTAGCTTATAAGAAAGTTGAATGGACTACACACATTGAAGTTGGTGAACCCATCTATCCTTTGGTTCAGAAGACACCCATCTTGCATTAGGGATGAAGTATAGTAGAGGTCGATGATGCAATACCAAATAAAGTCGTTGGAAATCACATTATATCATTGCCTCATTTGTTTCAAGTGCCAAGATCACTCATCTTTTGGAACATTTGGTCAGCTTGGGAGATTGTTGCAAGTTTGGGCCATTGGAATTGGGAGGGAAACTAGGAAAGTTGGGATTTACCATGCTGCCCCATTTGGAGTTGGAGGTTTCAACGTTCGTGTCGCGGAGATGCCTCACTTCCAGGCACGTTGATTGAGCAAGAAGGGCATTTTTTGGGTGGGGGTATGTGGGATGTAGCTACTCAAGGATGGAATGATTGGCACCCTCTAGCTCAAGAGTATGGATTGCTTACCTTGGTTTTGGCCTTAGGGTTCATACTTCAAACTTTTACTTTAGATTATTGCTTTACATTATGCACCTTGCTTATATAGGAACCATTTTTTTATTCCCAAATTTTATCAGCATTATTGGACTCAACAATCCCACTGACCTTACTGTCATGATCATTTTTTTGACATCAATAAAAATTTCTTATCTTATCTTCTCTCTACAAGAAGAAACAATTGTTATCAATAATGAATGGGTAGAGAGGGAAAGTAGGGTTCACATGGCTCTAAATAGACATTATTTATCTTGTATAAAATATGACTCAACTTTTGGCAAAAAAGAAAATGCACTTAATTCAACATCCTTCAAATAAAAAATCATCTTTGATATATTTAAATATGAACCTAGCCATATTCCAATTCTTAAAATCCACAATGTTAGCTTACCACAGGAGATGAAAAGCCATATCTTGCCATGCATATATCATTTGGCATTTTCTTCATATAACTGAATGTCATCTACAAAATTAGCAACAATTCCAATATGTTATACTCCAATATAGAGTCTACAAATAGAACAATTAACAATTCATCTAATCTAGATTTGAAACTAATTCACAATTCATTACCATAGTAGGTAATTTATTGTTATTTACTACTAATATAAAGATAAACATAACTCTCCAGAGATAGATTCAACAATTTCAATCTCAAGCACAAACAAGACAACTTTACAAACACACTCTCTCTAAAAGCCTTGAAGGACAATACATTATATCAAACAATGAGAGGTACACATTAAGACAATACAATATATTAATTGAGATTTCGTATTCTCAAGACATTAAAAACTAGCTAGCAAATGTTTAGACTCGTAATTGATGTTAGCCCCTATCTAGTCAAATTAAAAACTGTAACGATAAGTCAAACAAGAAATCAATTGGATTTTGACAGTCAATTATCGCTCATAGATGCTTGAGTGATATTTTGTAACCCTAGCGCTCTGCAACAGCGAAGCTTTTGATGCGTGCCCTGACACCAGAGTTCTGCCGCTAAACTCCAAACTCTGAAGGCGAACACCTCACGAGATTCCTGCACACCCAGAATGAGCTCAGGAGAGGGGGGGAAACCCCCCTCGTACAACAACATCACCGCCAATGACAGAACCGGAATCCATGCTAAGCGACCTACCTTTGAGCCACCGGTGCACCTGCGGGATCAGCTCTTCACCCAAGAACAAGGACTCAAAAAAGAAATGGAGCTAGAACCCATCACGTCTCATCCACAAGCTTCCAAAGGATGGGAACCAGGCAAGTGTATACCACAAATGGACAAACCCCCACACTATCAAATCAAATCAACTCGAGTAGGGGAGCACACTCAGTTTATGATGGATCATGCATTGATCGACAAATTTTTGGGCCTTTGGCCAACCGAACGAGATCTCACACGCTGGATCAAGAACTGGTGGAACCCCAAAGGCGATTATGAAGTCCAGCTCAGCTCCAAGGGCTTTTTCACAATAATCCTGTACAACCTCGAAGACAAGGACAGAATCTTTGACAATGGACCGTACTTCTACAATTCAGCGGGATTGTTTCTGAGATTTTGGACAGACAGATTCAGCCCGGAGAAGGAGGACTTTACTAGAGCACCAGTGTGGATCTGTCTGTACTCATTGCCCCAGGAATTCTGGCTGGAAGAAATACTCATGGGCATCGGAAACACCGTGGGACGATACGTCAAAGCTTCGGAGGCTACAAAGATGAGGAAGTACACCTCATACGCTCGCATCTGCATCTATATGGACATATCAAAGGCCCTGCCAAGATCTATCACGCTAGAATACCAGGACGATGACTGGAACCAGACCATCGATTACGAACACATACCCTTCCGGTGCAGAAAGTGCCACGAGCGCGGCCACCTATTCAAAGATTGCCCTCTGAATGCTACAACCACCAAGATCAACAAAAGCAAGCAAAAGGATGGCTTCGCCAATGTCACAAGAAGACAAAAGAACCCATCAAGGATACAGAACCAAAGCACAATCCCAAAGATCCCCACTAAAAACTCCTATGATGCTTTGAATCAGCTACCAGAAGAGGAGGAAGTACAGAACCCCCACCAAGCAACAATGCAGGCGAAGGGCAAAAGCACCAAACTGCCAAATACAACCTAATCAAAAGAAACAACCCATGCAACACAAGCAGGCACAGACGGAGACACCACAATGCTCATGGATGAAACGGATCTGGCGGATATAAACCTGGAAAAGCTAGAGGAAGCCCTCAATCAAAAAGACCTGCAACATATCCCGGTCAATCAGCTCCGAAAAGTTCATAAAGTGTTCACCAACTCCACAGCGGGATCTACAGCTAGACTGGGTATTACGGTGGATCCAGGATCAGAACCCAAGAGAATAACCAAGGAAAACAAGAGAAGGGGACGCAAAACAACCCATCAGCTTATTAAAGAGGCAAGGCACCTGATGATCAACTCAGGACAGATACAGAGGTTATCGGAGGGATACCTCCACCCCCCTCCACCTTCCTCATGATGAAGACAATTACTTGGAATATCAGAGGGCTCAATGGTAGATCCAAGCAAAGGATCCTCCGAGAGTGTATTAAAGCTGAAAATCCGGATAACCTTCTTCTGGAAGAAATTAAGTGTGCAGGCCAAGAAGCTAAAAATATCTTCCAACGTAGCTAGAGAGGCTGTGATTTCTTTTACCAAGATTCAGTGGGAGCCTCCGGAGGACTAGCCATTCTCCAGAATCCACACACAGTCTCTCTACCTCATCCCTTCTCCACGACTGGAACTCTAACGGCTCACTTCACAGTCACAGGATCCACTAAGGAAGGAGCCATCACGAATGTCTACGGTCCGTAGACAGCACAAGAAAAGGAGAGCTTCATGCAAACTCTTCAGCATGTCAAAACTCTTTTACATACGCCACACTGGATCGTAGGCGGCAACTTCAATATGATCCTGACGTTGGAAGAGAAAACGGGAGGAACAAAACGGCTGGAGCAAGACAGTGGTAAGTTCAAAACTCTAATAGAGCAACTAAACATGGTTGACATGGAAACCCGAAATGGAATCTTTACCTGGTCCAATAGAAGAACAGGACACCAACATGTAGCCTGCAGATTAGATCGCCTTCTCGTGGCTGAAGCCCTTCTTGACAGCGATCAGGCAATGGAAGCAAACATAATGCCAAAATCAGGGTCGGACCACTGGCCTATTGCCTTCTGCCTGGACCCGGGTATCACCCCCAGACCCAAACCCTTCCGCTTTGAAAAGTTTTGGCTCTCCCACCCAAACTTCCACCAGCTGGCTCACACCTGGTGGGCCCAAGCGGAAATAGATCATGGCACCCACATGTATAAATTCCAGCAGTGCCTCAAGAACTTCAAGCAACAATTGAAGTGCTGGAACAAATCCACTTTTGGAAACATCTTCCAAAGGCGGAAGGAGATCGAATGCCAACTTGAAGAACTACAACGAACCTTCATCTCAGGAAGCAGAACTCCAGACCTAGTGAAGGAAGAGGAGCAATTACAAGCAGAAATGGAGGTTTGAAGAGAACAAGAAGAAATCCTTTAGAGGCAAAAATCCAGCGTTCAATGGCTTAAAGAAGGGGAGTGAAACACAAAATTCTTTCACAGAGCGATGACACACCGAAGATACATCAATCGAATCACCCAATTGGAGGACGCTCAAGGCATCCCCATAAGAGATCATGACCAAATCGCGGAGGAACTCAACTCCTATTATAAAGATCTCCTCACAGAGACCAATATGAATAGGGAAGAAGCAATCCAGAAAATAACCAAGCACATACCCCCGCTGGTTACCCCTGAGCAGAACAGAGCACTTCTAAGACCAATCACTCAGACAGAAGTGGACACGGCAGTAAAGGAAATGCCCCCAGGGAAAGCACTAGGTCCAGATGGCTTCACCACGGATTTTTTCCATCACTATTGGGACATGATCAAGGGAGACGTCTGGCTGGCGGTAGAAGAATCAAAAACCTATGGACACGTACTCTCTGCACTCAATGCAACGTTCATCACTCTAATCCCTAAGGAGGAGCGTGTCACACACCCAAAGCAGTTCAGACCAATCTCCCTCTGCAATGTCATATATAAAATAATCACAAAGGTTATTGCTACTCGCCTCAAGCCGCTCCTACCTTTCATTATTTCCAAAGAGCAAGTTGGTTATGTAGAAGGACGACAAATCATGGACAGTGTCATTCTAGCCAATGAGGTGATCCACTCTTTGAAAGCGAGCAAAACACCAGGTATGCTTATTAAACTCGATCTCTCAAAAGCTTTCGATCGATTAAGCTGGCAATACTTACGATCAATGCTGGAGTCCTTTGGCTTCGATAAACTCTGGGTCAACTGGGTTCTCAAGCTCACCTCCTCTGCTTTCTTTTCGATTCTAGTCAACGGGACACCCTCCCAACCCTTCCATTCCACCAGGGGAATCAGACAAGGTGATCCTCTCTCCCCCTTCCTCTTTGTGCTTATGGCAGAAGGATTAGGTCGCTATCTCAAAGCAGCGGTTCTTGAAGGATCCCTTAATGGGCTACCCCTTCATAACCTCCATCCGGCGCCCTCGCATAGCCAGTTTGTCGACGACACCCTACTTATGAACACCCCTACTGTCAGAGAGGCCACAAAGCTCAACTCAATTCTCTCTGACTTCACGGAAGCCTCGGGCATGCTTCTAAACCTGGACAAATCCAAGCTCTACTTTTTTAACACGCCAACCTCGGTTCAGAATCATCTTTAAAGACTTCTAGGCATCTCTAAAAGCTCCCTTCCTTCCATCTACCTAGGCATACCCCTTACTCGAGAGCCAGCACGATCCATCTCATGGGATAGCCTGCTCCTGTCTATAGCCAACAGGTTGAATAACTGGACCTTTAGACCTTTGAATATTGTTGCCAGACTGGTCCTTCTCAAGTCAGTCCTGCAAGCTCTACCCACCTACCTCTTTACTGCTCTGGCAACGCCCATTTCGGTTATTAGGGCAATCAGGAGCCTCCAACGGAATTTCCTGTGGCAGGGACACCAAAACAATAAAAAGTGGGCTTTAGTTGGATGGGATAAACTTTGTAAACCCAAAAAGTTCGGAGGGCTGGGAATAAGGGATCCGGGAAAGCTTAATCAGGTCATGGGAGCCAAAATGTGGTGGAGGTGGTTGCAGCATCCGAAAGAACTCTGGGCTCAAATCTGGAAACAAAAATATGCCCCGAACACACAACCTGACCAATTAATTAGATTCAATGAACATATACAGGGATCCAATATATGGAACACTGCCTGGAAAAATCACCCCCTGATCCAGAAGCATGCTTTCTGGGAAGTGAGAAACGGGGAAAGAGCACTCTTCTGGCAGGACTCATGGCAACAGCTACCCCCTCTCAGTGACTTGGAAAGCCTCAATCCTCTTAAACAAAGACTACATCCGAATATCTTCAGAACAGTTAAAGACCTCTGGATTCCAACTCACAGAAGCCAACCCTGGAGACAGTGGAAAACAAGGCGAACAAAATTACAGCTCACGGATGATATCGACCTTCTACATTGGCAGGAATGTGCACTGCATCGAAAAATTCCAATCAAAGAGGGACCGAACATCCTTCGATGGGGCCACTCTACAACAGGTATCTTCTCGGTTAATGAAGCATACTACCTGCAGGGAAACTACCACAACCAAAACCCCGAAACAATCTGGAGCAAAGTCTGGCAAAGCTTTCTTTGGCCCAAGGTTTCCATTTTTCTTTGGCTCACAGCTCAAAACCGTATCCTCACATGGGATAATCTTTTAAAGAAAGGCTTTATAGGTCCCTCCAGATGCACCCTATGTCAACAAAGAGAGGAAAACATGGAACATCTCTTCAACAATTGCCACTACAGTCAACAGATCTGGGATTGGGGGGCCCAAGCCATGAAACGCTCCAACCGAAATCGAGGCAGCATCAGGGACACACTCGCTAATTGGGAGACGATCTCCTTCCATAATCCAATTCTCCAACGCATCTGGCAGTTGCTCCCGGGTTTCACCTTATGGGCAATTTGGAAAGAGAGAAATAAACGAATCTTCCACTCAAAAGCCTCCCCTCCCACCATTACGTGGGAGAGGGTTAAGAAGCTAATCCGAGAAACAGTCCATAGTAAATCTTGGCACCACGACGACCTGCAATGTGTTCCCAAGGAGGACGACATTCTTAAAGGCTGGGACATGCAAATTCATGTGCAAACTCAGGTGCAGACTAAAGGTAGACGAACCAACAGCCCCACGATATGGACCCCACCCCCATCAGGCTTCATCAAGCTAAACTTCGATGGGGCCTCCAGGGGAAACCTTGGACCAGCATGTTTCGACACAGTCCTTCGGAACCACACTGGTGAGATCATTCACCTGATGGCTGGCTTTTTGGGTGAGAACACAAACAATGTGGCTGAGCTCATAAGCCTTGTCAGAGGCCTCCAGGCTGCCATTCAAAACCATTACCATCAGGTCATCGTTGAGGGAGATTCCCAAATTATCATCCAACTCATCTCCAAAATCCTACATGGCGAACACCCTAGGCGGATCTCCCCCAGCTGGAGACTCTCAGGCCTTCTGGAGGATTTTGGAGATCTCATCCACCCCAATCTCACTTTAATCCCTTCCCATGTGAAACGAGAAGCAAACAAAGTTGTGGATCACCTAGCGAATACTAGAGTTGACACCAAGTCCGAACTCATACATTGGCAAGCCCATCTCTCTGATGATACAGATCTCTCAAGGCGATGCAGAGACCTTGCGAACAAGGACTCTTCAGCCCCGGATGGGGTGACACGCGGCGACGACTTGCCACATGGCTCAGCATCAAGCCACGGCTTAAATGTTGTAGGCCGCTCCCCATCCCTTCCGCATTTACGATGGTAGCCGGCCATTACAGCCGCTATACGGAGGGGGGACTTCTCCCTCGCGCGAACGCACTCGCTCAGCCAGCATTCAATATGACAGGGTTAATGGGAAGCCATGCGAATCAGTCATTTGGTAATTCGAAAGTTGGAGAGCCTAGACAGAGCTGGTTCACTCTCGTTTTGGACCTCCCTGCCGGTTGGGAGCTCTGGTGCAATTCTGGTTCATTCCCATCTTGGTTCTTTCTTGTTTTGGTTCATTCTTTTTGTATCTTTATCCACCCCTCATCAACAATGACTAGGAAGCGAGGCAAGCCTCGTCGAGGCTCGACCTGGTACACCCACAAAGAGCAGAGGCAAATGAGGAAGAACCTGGAGCGCGCTCTGTCAATGGCGACTTCCATTCTCCGGCAGAGAGCTCGAGCCGACCAATTGACACTCCATGCCATTATTGATGAGCCTGGGACAGAACGTAGCATGCACTATGGCAATTGAGCCTGGAAATTGTCTGAAGGAAGGCGTTGCAGACGAGTTTCCAACCTGTTATGTTGATGAAACGCCGTACCTGGAGGATTTAGCGACCACCCTGGAACCCCAAGCCACGGTGCCTGAAATACAGGCTGGAAGTGGTCCGAAGGGAGAGCTGGCAGAAGAATTCCCAATTTGTATTGTTGAAGAGATACCGTGGACGAGTGACTACAGCCCCACCAGCCATGCTGAGGAGGCAACGAATGAGGACGAGGCTCAGGACAATGCATGCACAGAAAGGAATGTGGACGAGACCGGAGCAGGGATGAATGTGGATGCGGCCAGCACAGGACTGAACGTGGAAGTGGGAAACGAAACCTTCGACGAGGCAGGAAATAATGACTTGCATGGTCATCTCCTCCGTGCAGAGCATCTGGCTCTGGTGTTCGAACTCCGAGGCCACATGGCAGACCAGGAGCACAGAGCCCTCATGGGACAGCGTCTGGACTTGCTCCTTGACGTGTACTCCAACGCTCCAGCAAAGAGGAAATGTCCATTGTGCGCGCAGTCGTACGCCATCCCAGCCAGATCCACGTGGCAAAAAGGCAATGGCGATAGGTCACCGGGTATCTGAGTTCTCCTATGCTAGTTTGTTTTCTGTTTAATCATGTTGTTGCTAAATGTAAACTTGAACTATGGCCATCTGTCCTGGTTTCCTTCGGGCAGGACAGAGGGCAAATCGGTTTTAGCTTATCTTCCTAAACTCATTTCACTCCAAACTATGCTGGTTTCCAATAATACAGCAACATTTTTGGTGGCTCAGGACGACTATATCTCTGTGTATTTTGTCAATGTTTCTCTGTTAACTTAATATAGCAGGTACTATCTTTTTTACTTAAAAAAAAAAGATATTTTGTGCACTAAAATAGGTTTATTATCTTATATGTTATTATTGTGCCAATATGATTATGCAATTAGTCAAAGCTCTAGATTTGTTATGTATGAGTGTTAACCAATGTCCATGCATAAGGTAAATCCAAGTTGTCATAAAAGAAAAACTTCAAATGTTCATTAGAGCAGAGGAGAAAACAACAAGCTCCAACATTATGTTAATAGTATAAAATAATATTGTCTATTCCATCACTTGGGTTCGGGTATTTCAATAGGCTATTTGAGTGGCAATGGATCTTTCTGGTCATCTTTGGGCATGATCTTCGATGACACTGTCTTGGCGTGGTGACCAGTGGTGACAGCGTTACCCACAAGCACTTCACGGAGATGAGAAGGTTGGCTCGTGATGAGACTCCCTTTCTCTTGGCTATGCCACCAAGAGCCACTACCCTGGTTTGGTGACCAGATAGATGGTAGTGTCATACCGCTACATGCCCATGGACCTCATAGGTCGGCTCATGATGAGACCTCCCATCCACCAACTAGACCTTGAGTTTTATTTTATCTGACAGATCCCCTTTTCTTACTGAGAATCCTTTTATTGCTTTCTCGGGAATCCCTGGGCGAAGCATCTCAAAGGTTTTATTTTGGCTTTTAACTCTTGCCAGCTACTTTTACCCTCTGGGCATTAGGCCCTTCTTCCCACAAGCCAACGTACAACCCTTCCTAGTGTGGCAATCCCAATGCCTGAACCAAGGTAGGGGAAGATGAGGGATAATGATGAAAAATGGTAAGTATGGAAGGAATGGACGATGACCCTTCATAGACCCACCTAGTGGCAACTCATCCTAAAGGGAACCAGCTTACTAGAGCATTCTGTCACCACCCCCCCAGGTATGAACAAGTTAAAGAGCATAATGTCCAAGAAAACAATATGAAATAAAGGAGAGTTCAATGCAACATATTCAGATGCTTCGAAAATCAGACTGACACATACCATGATACCTGGACTCATTACCTCATGGAGCAAGACCCATTGCTACTTCAGGACCAGGCTAGTGGGATGGATGTTGTTGCTGCTGATAGATGGGATACACTTAAGAAAAGATGGGCTCTCTGGGGGCAAGCTCAAGTCGCCTCGCTCTCGGTACTCCATGTCTAGGACCTCTAGGCCTCGAGACATAATCTCCTTAGTTATCCCTAGGATAGGGGATAATAGAGAGCACATGAGGACATATCAAGGGAGTTGACCTTGACGTCACACACTATGGGGAGCTGACCCTAGTGTTTCTAGAGGGAGTAGCCTCTAGAAGTCTACATGGGAGTGCCATGTTTGACAGACATTCTCCAGATCGTACTCCTATGTGAATTGAGTTGAGTTGATCTGTGAGGACAGTTATCCAAGAAGGGATAAGTGCATTTGGGATTATAGCCCAACGTCCCTTGTGGAGAGCATACGAGGACACGTCCCTTATAGAGAGCACATGAGGACATGTCAAGGGAGTTGACCTTGATGTCACACACTATGGGGAGTTGACCCTAAGTGTTCCTAGAGGGAGTAGCCTCTAGAAGTCCACATGGGAGTGCTATGTGTGACAAACCTTTTGCTACTATGGTGGTTGTGTACCATTGGCAGAGACTATGTGTCTCTGGATAGTAGTTGTGTACTACTATGGAAAGATACCTCCCTATCTAAGAGGGAGTGTTGATGTTTCAACATCGGGCGAATCTTCTCCTAGATTGGGTTGTAGACCAAGGGAGATAGGATACATTTACCATAAAGGTGCACTTGTGGTAAATGGGCCCAAACGTAGTCCTTCCTTGATCATGACAAGGAATAATATGGACTCGAGGTGCTTGAAGTGTTTTCCACGTGTCAGTTAGCATCAGGCTGACATTCACTCACAAGTGTGTACTTGAGGTGAAAGATCCTAGTGTGGTCTTTGTCCTAGTCATTATGATTTGACAAGGAATGATAAAGACTCAAGATGCTATATGCTATTACATGCGAACCCAGAGTGAGCCTGATCTTAGAGAGAGTTAATTGGCTCCGAGGGAGAGCCGCAGAAGGAGTTTCTCCTCGGTTCAAGTGGGAGAGAGACGTCTCCCAAGAGTGACAGACAAGTGTCATGAGTCTAGGGTGAAGTTTGTATACTTCAAAGACAAGCTTGGCATGAGGCAAAATGTCTCCCTCATTGAGAGGGAGTGTTGATGTTTGGACAACATCGGGAAAACATTCTCTTAGAATAATAATTAATAATATAATTATTGATTATTAAATATCATATATAATAAGTAAATGATAATAATAAATAGCTATTGATTATTCAAGGGACGCATCCTTTCATGGATGGCCACCATATGTTCCCTATATATGGAACACTCATCATTGTAATAATATATCGATTATATCTCATATGAAGAAAAACAACAGAACTGGCACTGCAACTACAACTGCAACTGCAACTGGTACTGCAACTGGTACCGCAACTGCAACTTAGGGTTTTATGAGGAAACCCTAATTTCTCAAACTTCAAATTTCAGAATTTTGATCCAGGGACTAGATGCGCCCTCCTAGGGCGAGTTCCTAGGTGCGGTTACTTTCTCCAACGTCCTCGTCAAACAAGGAAAACACCACACTCAGGGTTTATTTAGAAACCCTAATTTTGCAGCAGCTGCAACACTGAAACTAAATCTTGGAGAGGGTGCATTGAAGCTAGCCACTTCTTATAAACTATGAGTTGGTCTCTTTCAGGCCTGCTCTGATTCCATGTTGAAGTTTTACTTATACAGCTAGCAGTTACGGTTCTTATTTATTATTATAATGATTTAGCACATTAGCTGCACAAACAAGATCACTGAAAGAGCGACAATCACAGAAACAATAGAGACACACAGATTATCTTGGGAAACCCTCATGGGGAAGAAAACCCAGCAAAACTTCCTCAATATAGATAGACCAAAGACCGAACAGAAGATCCTCCTCTACTCCTTCACTAGGAAGAGTAGCGCACCACATGACCAAGAAATACCAAGAGATAGACCAAAAACCCTCCTTGACGCCACCCCCAGTTGAAGCAGTTTCTCCTCCAAGACTTGTGCACTACAGAGTTGGATGTGTGTGTGTGTCCAAATGAGGCATTGGCCTCTCTTATAAATAGTGGTCTGGCCAGCCTATAATTAGGTCTGCGTCGACCTGTCACTTTACCCTGTTAATTTACAATTAACTGTCAAGGCACAATAGGGCCGATTTTTACTAAGGCACAATAGGGCCTAATTAAATATAATATAATAATATTATTCAACTCTTTCAGGTAGAATATTCTTTGAAGTTACAATATTTCAACAGGATTTGCCTTGCCTGGATTCGTCATGGACTTTGGCATATCATGAGCAACAGATGGCACCGTGATACTGGACGGGCTTGCAAGATATCTTCACAAGACATGCTACAAGATGGTAAGCCTTTAATCATGGTAAGTGCCAGCTTAATATTTGAGGCACTTATGACCTGTACAACGCTCTCTTTTTTATCACGAGACATTAGCTCGTTTGTTATACTTCTTCCCTAGTCATACCTTGGTGGTTGTCTTGGTTTCTTAGGACAGTTGGGTAACCCTTTGGGAAAAGGGGTACATACTAGGACTCGGTTTGGATTGGTCATCATCATGCTTACCACTTTTCGTTTTCATATCCTTCTTTCATATCCCACTCCTTCAAGTTAGTTGGATGATTTGACCCAAGAAGGGATTGTTCCTCACTCTATGGGAAGAATGGGCTAAAGGCCCAGGGGGTGACTAGCAAAAGCTTGCCATGGTTACCTGCTCAGAGGCTTGCCCACAGTCCTTAGCACTTGTGGATGCACCGCCAAGGCACTACATATTCCCTGGGGTGTTGTGAAGCAAGTTAAGCATGTGTTTTCCAACACAAGGGGGGACAAGAAGAAAAAAAAAAAATCAAAAGAAAAAATGAAAAGAGCAAGAAAGGCCATCACTCATGGGAAATATCGCCAAAGCGTTACATATTCTTTTGGTTATCTCTCATGTGATGATGTGGTAAAAGGAAATTAAGGGTTTGAAGACTCGCGGATAACAGGAACCAGTGATTGTAGTTCACCTCCATCATAGGCACCCATGATTGAGATACTACAGACCCTTGTATGTCGAACTTCCAACAACTTGAATTTAACCCATGATCACCCCTCACTCATTTTGTGACCTTCAAAATCCACTTCTCGGGAACCAACCTCTCTACCTTGGTGTAACTTAGCCTATCGGAGGCCTTTGATGACCCTCCCATACTTTGATTTTGAAAGAGGTATAACAACCTTAAGATAAGAATGTGATGGACTAGTCTTAATGGCTCTTATATTACGTTGGTTTTATCTTGCTATGGTTTTACGCTTGTTTTCCTTGTGGATATACATATTTTGTCTTGTCTTACAGGATCTTGCCATGTGTCATTACATTTTGTAGCCTTTGAGCCATTATACAAGTGCCAAATCATCATTTATTGTTGTCGAGGCATTGCTAGGGTTAGTTAACCCTAGGTTGGATTCCACGTTTTCACTTGTCAAATGCCAGAGATCTTTCATAGGCCTCATCATCATGATGTTTAGGTGACTTGCCCCATTTTTTAGGAGATTTGGGTGACTCTTTGAAGAGGTCGACCCCCTTAGGAGGGTGACGTCACCCCTTTTTGGCTATTGTATGATGCAGCGATGCATTACTTTGGGTGAGCATTGAGCCTTTGGAGGCTTTGGGGTGATGGCTTCATACCTTGCTTGATGATTGAGCCTTTGAAGGCTTCTTCCCACATTTTTTGGAGGAATTATTGCCATTGGGGTTTGCCACTTGCACATTTATGGGGGACGATTTGACTTGGTAATGATTTTTCCCACTTGGAGTGTTGATATTATGGTAGTTGCGGGAGGTATTAACCTCCATGTGTAACCTTGACAAGATTAGAATATTTCAAGAAGCAAGAGGAACCCTAAAGCCTTGAACAATAAGCCTAGAAGACAAGTGGGCTAAAGATATTAATTTAATATTGAGTTTTAGCCCCCAGGAAGAGAAGTCGGCCCAAACAATTAAGAAGGAGTAGTATAAATACAGAGCGCTTGAGCTCATTTAGGACACACTCACTCATAACTATAGAAATTTAGTAGTGTGCAAGTTTGGAGAGTAGCTGCAGCTGGAGCGACTGCAACTTGTATTTCCGGTTTTAGGCTTGGACTTTCTCTTGGTTATGGTTTGGACTTTCTGCTTGGTATGTTAGCTCTGGAGAGTGGTGTTAATATTATGGTAGCTTTGGGAGGTATGAACCTCTATTGTGACCTATGACGAGACTAGAATACTCCGGAAGGAAGTAAAGAAATGAAGGAAACCCTAGACAGGTTGTTGGCTGCAGAAATATATTTAATATGAATTTATTAATACCCAGAAGGAGAAGTCGGCCCCAGTTAAACTTCCCAGACTACTATAAATACAGGGTGCCAGTTTTCATTATTCACATCTCAACAGTTGTAGAGAGAACTGGATCTGCGCAGGTGTAGTTGCAGCTTGTGCGCAAGTTTCTGGGAAGGTGTGCGCTAGCCTCTGGGTGGGATTATCTGATCAGCCTGGGTTCTATTCTTGCTGGTGCACTAGCCTCTCTTGGCTATTGGATTGCTACCAGGATTTTCTTCTCTATCAAGGTCAAGGTGCTCGGAGGGTGGCTTCGGCCTGTGGTTGGGTGACGAGGGTATCGTCAATGGTAAAACGAGCACAATCTTCTATATTCTAATAGGTTATGGGCCCACACCCCCTTCAGTCAACCTAAAACACTGGAAGGAAGCATAGCCGCTAGATATTGAGCTCGTTGAGGAACTGTCGCTAGGGTTACTAGCAGGAGCAGCTTCCAAAAACACTGCAGCTAGGGTTACTAGCAGAAGCAGTTGCATAAACCCTAAATCTCCGATCCGGCACCTTGTGATGGAGTATCTCGCCCAAGAAGAAGATATCCAGATGCACCCTAACTCAGCGCACCTCTTGTCTCTCTCAGAAGACAGAAATGACGAAGTTGAAGTTTTGGATCAAGGCATGACCAGTTACCAGTCAACCGAAGACATGTGTGAAACAATCAGTCTTTTACACTACTCAGCACTTACCGGGACGATTGAAGATGATATGTGGATAATCGACAGTGGAGCTTCCAGGCACATGACAGGAGATCAAGCCAGAGTCTCAAATCTAAATGAGAGAAAGACATCGTACAAAGTGGAGCTTGGAGACAAAAGCACTTACCCCGTCGAAGGATTTGGACAAGCCTCCGTCAAGTTGGAATCAGGTAATCATGTTCACTTAAGCAATGTTTTATATGTACCTGGTTTAGAAAAGAATCTTGTATCAATATCATGTTTAGAAGACAAAGGAAACAGAATACCCTTCATAGATGGAAAGGTGTTATCATGGCATAAGAATTCCAGCATAGAGGATGCTAGGGTTATTGGAAGTCGTGAAGGAAATCTGTATAGACTACTAGAACGAAATGAAGAAGCTCTAGTACATGATGAAGTCAACCCTAATGAACTTTGGCATAGAAGGTATGCTCATATCAATTATCAAGCATTACCTTTCCTCGGAAAAATGGTTGAAGGAATACCAAAATTGAAATCTACACATGAAGGAATTTGCAAAGGATGTGCCCTTGGGAAGAATATCAAGAAACCATTCCCAAGCAACAACAACAGATCCAAGGAAATCCTAGATCTAATACACTCAGATGTTTGCGGTCCAATGCCAGTCAGATCTCTAGGAAGATCTCTTTACTACGTAATCTTCATAGATGACTATTCAAGAAAGACGTGGCTGTACCTACTGAAATCAAAACACGAAGTATTCAGCAAGTTCCAAGAATTCAAGGCAGAAATAGAAAACCTTATGAACAAGAAGATCAAGACATTAAGAACAGATAATGGAGGAGAATACACCTTGAAGGAGTTCGTTGCATTCTGCAAATCGACAGGTATTAGAAGGAAGCTGACTGTTCCTCATAATCCTCAACAAAACGGTGTAGCGGAAAGAAAGAATAGATCTATCGAAGAAACCGTAAAAGCCTTATTGAACGATCAAGGTCTATCCATGTTCCTATGGGGAGAAGCAGCAATGACGGCAATATATGTACAGAACAAAAGCCCTCATTGTATATTGAAGGACATGACACCAGAAGAAGCGTTCTCAGGTAAGAAACCTAACGTAGAAAACTTAAGAATATTTGGATGTCCAGTTTACTCTCATATTCCCAAAGATAAAAGGAATAAACTAGAACCCTCAAGAAAGAAGGGGATATTCGTGGGATATAGTGATTCATCCAAAGCCTATAGAATATATATCCCAGAACAACACAAGATAGAAGTAAGCAAAGACGTAACGTTCAATGAAAGGATGCCCTTCAGGAAATCCATCGAAGAAATTATAGAAGAAGAAGAACTTGAAGAACCAAATGAAGAAAACACAGAAAACGAAAATAACGAAAAGAATCAACCTGATCATCCTATGGAGCCATGTGAGAACATTGATTCAGACATCATACCAAAGAGCAAGAAACAACCAGCTTGGCTTGAAGCTACTTTACAAGATGTAGAAAGAATCAAGGTTCCAGAAGGAACATCCAGGAAGAGTAAAAGACCGAAAAGATTCTCAAGTTATGCAGCATACATGACGAAGCTTCTAGATGAAGAACCTACCACATTTGAAGAAGCAGTCCAAAAGGGACAATGGAAAG
>ML783945.1:129295-160457 GCA_009831015.1 Picea engelmannii | reverse complement strand
ATAGGGGGCGTCCTGTGATTCAGAAAAACTCAGATCTAGAGAGATCTGCTTGTGATCTGGTCCTGAAACTTCTTCCACGGGATTTTCTTAGCCCGATCTACATTCTGGGAGAGTTTCAAGTCATTTGGAGTTGTTTTCCTACAGGAACGAGTGCATTGGGGTTTCAGCTTTTCAGGAGGGCACAACTCCCTTAGGAGGTTCATCAGTTGAAGGGGTTACACTTGGACGTCGGGCCTGAAACTCCTGGAGGAAGTCCCCACTGCCCTGATCTTCCAGTGGGACGAGTTTGAGCTCATTTGGAGCATCTTGCCATCAGGGTCGAATTCTTGAGGGTTTCAGTCTTCATTTGGAGCGTGGCACTCTTCAGCTAGAGGGTTTGACAGCCAGATCTGCTGGGTATTGGTCTTCATTACTTATTCAGCCTTTGGAGGCTTCTTTTGTATCGGTAGAGCATTTTGTAGCAGCTCATATCTATTGATTGTACGGCCATCTGATGTTTATGCCAGATCGGCCATCTATTGTATTGATTCTGCATAATAAAAAGGTCAGATCTTGTTTGTGCTTCTATATCTTGATTATGTTATGATCTTCATGTGTTGGATGAATCTTGTATGCACTTAATAACTCAATAAACACCTGCACAACAATAAATCAGTAGTAGTTAGTGATACCAAGCGAAAAATTTGGCTTGGGATCATTACAGGGCTGGTCAGTGCGGATTTAGATTTAACTAGAAAAATATCATAGTTGCTATTGTTCTTATTGGGACAATACATAGAGCATTGTGTGTGAAGTCAGACGAGATACTCCTTCAGATCTTGGTTCTCCCCGTGTTGGACTTCTGGCATTACTCTTTCTATCTATTAATTGTACCGAACTTGTGTGTGAAGTCAGGGGGGTACTCTCCCTGTTGGACCTCCAGCATAGTTCTTTGCAGCAAATTTGAGGGATAGCCTCTTGTGATGTCCTGTTCCCAAGAGTAGGCCAGCAGGGAGTGACTTAGTAGTCTATTTGTTCCAGTAGACTATAGTCAGGCACAAACAGGGAAAAAGAGGAGAAATAAGGGTGAATTAGTGGCTAAACGATGAATTAAGCCAAAAAGCATAGGAAAAGTCACTTAAGCTAAAGTCAACGGAGAAATAGAAGAAAAAGGTGTTGAGTGGAGAGACTTAATTAATTATTCACTCACCTTAGGAGGAAAAGCGCCTAACTTAAGTGATGTCAACAGAGAATTAGATTGGGAAGAGTATAAAGGGAAAAATTCGACCTAATTCCTCATTATGTTATGATTTGATGTTGAGAGAGTTTCGAGAGGAAGAGAATCGACCTCTTGTTGTTTTGTGGATTTCTGGAGGAAACCACCACCTTGATTGGTTTCGGTGTTGGAGACACGCCCTAGCCTATCGAAGCTACCATCTAGGTATCTCACCGTACCATCCAGGAGTATTCAGTTTTGCAGTGATTGCACAGCTCAGCCAGTGAAGGCGCAAGGGTTAGAGAGGGTTTTGTGTAGCTGCACAAGACCAGGGATTATCTTGCAAATTCGTCCCGACCCAGTTGAGGATTAGCCAGGGCGCATCTTTTGAGCCACCAGTCATCAGATTTTGACGACAGAATCTCTCAGGGCACATCAGACAACTAGGGAGTGTGCAGCTCTTGAGGAATGGCATTTGGGGTTCAAGAGGGTATTCTGGATCATATCCGAGGAAACCCTTCCGACCCAGTACAGCATTGGCCAGGGCACACATTCGAGATATATAGCAGTGGATTTCGACAGTGAAATCACTAGGGCACACTCATAGAGCCTAAGAGGTGCGTAAACCCCCAGGGGATGACATCCAGAGCTTCAGGAGTCCGATCTTCAGTTCGACAATCATCAGAAGCAGCCTAGAGGTCAGGGCGCTCAGTTTGGGACAGTTTCCAGGCGATTCTGTCGAGTATAGCCACCAGGGCAAGTTTTCCAGTGTTTGCAACAGTTGTCATGAATTTCCGAAACTGCATTTTTGTCGATCTATCCATGCATGCATAGATCTACCTTCATCTTCCGATCACAGGTATTTTGTATTAGTTGTTTGTATTTCAGTGACGATCCACGAGACCCAATTGGCAATTTTTCTCTGCTTTCAGCATATCATTGTATTTCCTACTTTTCCCTCATAATACATATGAATGAGATGGTGTTTGTTCCTTATTCTATATGCATCGTATATTCTTCTTAAACATTAATTGAATGAAACACACATGCGAAAATCACCAAGCATGTTAAACAATTAACTCAAACGCATCCAGAAACCCCCAGTGTATCAGATCAAACAGTGGACTTATCAGTTTAGCAGTATTTCCTAGACTAGCCGAGTCCGGAACATTACAGTGGTATCAGAGCTTTCTTCCTGCTTCTCGTGACCCCATGATTCCGAGATTAGGTGAAGAATACCTAAAGGGCCGAGGACATATTGGGGATGAGTACATTCAATACCGCAGAGGTCATAGCAGAGACCAGAGAGACAGGAACAGAAGGGACTACACTCCCTTCCACACTCAGTCCGATATAGAGCCAGAGTTAGAGGATAGAGAGCATATCAGCTCTGACACAAAGGCAGAGATAGAGATGAGTATGGGTGACAGACGAGAGACTCCAGAGGGTAGGGCGAAAGGCCCCGAGACACATTCGGACAATATGCAGGTCATCTTGAATGACCTAGCCAGAGGACAGCGGGACATGATGAACGCCATCGCACAGATGGCCATCAGTACATAGATGATCCATCATAGCGTGAGCACTATAGGTGCCAATGTTGCAGGAGGAGCGAGTGGTTCAGGAGGACACCAGGGAAGTGGGGCCAATGGCTCTAGTGGATCTCAAGGTGGAGCGAGTGCACACCCTTCACCTATCTGAGCCTATACATCATCTGGGAGGATTCCCCGACCTTTATATCCACAGTTCCAAGGGGGACAGCCATTGGGACAGCCAGGGCATGCAGGAGGACAGTCAGGTCAGGGACAGGCAGTGCCATAGGATCCATTCAGAGAGTACAGGAGAGATTACTTGGCACTAGGACCAGAGTTCCATGCAGACATGAGTTTGCTAGATTATTGTTCAATCAGGTATCGGAACAGACCTCAGGGGGCACAGAGGGGCAATGGGAAAACTCAAAACATGAATTTCATCAAGAAAGTGGGGAAGTTGAACATTCCTACTTTCGACAAATCATCACGATGCTCAGCTCAGGCATGGGTACAAAAGCTTGACACATATTTCAAGCTCAACCCGATGACAATGTCAGATGCTATCAGCTTCGCCACCTTGCACTTGGATGGGGAGTCCCACGAGTGGTGGTACCATGGGCTGGTGACCTTGGGTCACAGCCACATCACCTCATACTTGGAGTTCACTGAGAGGTTAATGGAGAGGTTTGACAGGAGAGATCTAAAGCTCCATTTCAGGGATCTTACACAGTTGAGACAGACAGGTTCAGTTGAGGCCTTCATCACAAAGTTCCAGCGGAAGGCAATGGCAGTATCCGACATATTGGAACACAGATTGGTGATGTTGTTCATCGAGGCATTGACAGAGCCATTGAGGGGTTGGGTTAAGGCTTTCAAGCCTCACACCCTACAAGAGGCCATTGTGCACATGAGAGGCATGGGGAACTCAGCACTGAGAGTAAGCCCAAGTTGGACGATGACACCAGACGGGAGTTGATGAGGAAGAAGCTATGCTTCTCTTACAGAGACCCTTGGGTTCCAGGCCACAAGTGCATGGGCAAGGGAGAGATCCATTATATTGAGGTGGCAGCAGACAGTGTGGATAGTGAGGAAGAGAAGCAAGACAGCGGATCCACTAGCTTAGAGGAGGAGCCATCACAGGTAGAGGAGCAGTCTCCACGGAGACCACCGACACCGGCAGGGGCCCACTCACAGGTAGTACCACAGCCTCCTGAGCAGGCTAACGTACGAAAACCAACAAAGGGAGGAGTCATTGCGACCGTTTCTAGTGTTCCCAAGTATGACACCCTCCGGATCAGAGGGACTATTCAAGGACAGTGGGTAATTGCCCTAATTGATGGTGGGGCCACCCACAACTTCATTAATGCTTCATTGGTATTGAGGCAGGCACTTCAGACAGAGGAGTTTGAGGGATTCGATGTTGTAGTAGCAGATGGCCATACAGTGGACTGTCTTGACAGAGTCTTGGACTTAGAGATAAAGTTAGGTAACTACACAGTGAGAGACACATTCTATGTAGTTGACCTATCTGACACAGATGTGGTATTGGGAGTCCAGTGGTTGATCATATTGGGCAAAATCACCACCAACTACCAAACCTTGGAGATGGGGTTCAAAGACAGTGATGGGAAGAGGATCGTTCTGAGGGGCATGTCAACAGGGCACCACGGACAGTTTTGTCCAAGAGGACGGAGAGGATCTTCAGGCATGGGGAGGTAGCATATGCTACATAGTGCTTGATCACTTCGCAGAAGGATTTAGAGGGTCGACAACAGTATCAGACAGAGATCAGGGACTTGTTGGGACGACATCAGTAGGTTTTTGGTTCAATTCTACCAAGGAGACCACCTAACAGGGGGTTTGAGCACACCATTGAGTTGGAGGAGGAGGCCAAATCTATGATCACACCACCCTATCGTCGTCCTAGGAGGTTCAAGGATGAGATAGAAAAAGCAATTAAGGAATTGCTAGCGATGGGACACATCATACCTAGCAGCAGTCCATTCGCTTCTTCAGTTGTCTTAGTTCTGAAGAAGGATGGTACCATGAGGATGTGCATCGACTACCGAGCCTTGACCAAGAAAACCATCAAGAACCGATATCTTATCCCTCACATAGATGAGTTGATGGATGAACTGCATGGGGCAGTTTTCTTCTCGAAGATTGATCTATGCTATGGATATCATCAAATCAACATCTGAGAACAAGACATAGAGAAAACGACATTCAGATGCCACTTTGGTCATTTTGAGTCTCTGGTTATGCCATTTGGGCTAACCAACGCACCGGCTACATTCTAGTGTTGCATGAAACACATATTAAGGGATCAGTTGTGGAAATCAGTCTTGGTTTTCTTCGACGACATCTTGGTCTACAGCAAAACATGGCAGGAGCATATGAGGCACTTGGATGAGGCACTGAGCATCATGGAGACACAGTCACTATACGCCAAAGAGTCCAGGTGTGAGTTCAGTATGACAGAACTACTTTACTTGGGCCACATTATCAGTGCACAGGGGGTATAGGTGCACCAAAAGAAGATCAAGGCCATTCTGGATTGGCCAACGCCCAGAAACGTAACAGAGTTGAGGAGCTTCTTTGGGCTATGCAACTATTACAGGCGGTTTGTAAGGGGTTTTTCTCAGCTTAGAGTACCACTTACAGATCTCACCCGTCATGGGGCTTTCATCTGGACCGATGAGTCACAGAAAGCCTTTGATCACATGAAGGAAGTCGTGGGCACATGTCCAGTGTTAGCATTACCAGACTTCACTTTACTGTTTGTATTAGAGTGTGATGCGTCCGGCGAGGGTATTGGGGCAGTTTTGATGCAGGGAGGACACCCCATTGTGTTCGAGAGCAGGAAGCTCAGTCAGCCTGAGAGGTTGTACTACATTTATGACAAGGAAACGTTGGCAACCATGCATGCCTTGACCAAATTCAGACAATATTTGGTGGGCAGCAAATTCGTGGTCAAAACAGATCACAATAGCTTAAAGTATTTCCTTGAGAAGAAAGACCTCAGTGAGCACCAACAGAAATGGGTGACGAAGGTGTAGGCTTTCGACTTTGACATAGAGTATTTCAAGGGAAAGAAGAACATTGTGCCCGATGCGCTATCAAGAAGACATGTGGCATGTGCTTTGATGGAGATTTCAGTGGACTAGAAATCCCACTTGTTAGTGGAATATTCCAAGAACAAGTTCGCTTGTGAGGTTTTGGATGGACAGGTTCAGAATGACATGTACAGGGTCATTGACGATGTCATATTCTACAAGGACAAAGTCTACTTAGTCCCAGATTCAGGACTCAAGAAGAAGATCCTAGCAACAGTTCATGATTCACCACTGGCAGGCCATCAGGGGTTTTTTAAAACCTACAGGCAGATTAGGGAGAGGTTCTCATGGAAGGGCCTCAAACAGGACAATATGAGGTACATCAGTCAGTGTGTGACTTGTCAGCAAAACAGGTCAGAGCATATGCTTCCAGCAGGGCTACTTCAACCGTTTCCCATTCCGGAGCAGAAATGGGGGAGCATATCCATGGACTTCATCACAGGTCTACCCAAGGTTTAGGGTAAGGACTGCATCTATGTAGTGGTTGACAGATTGACCAAGTTTGCTCACTTCTATGCCATACCGACAAAATACAGCGCAGTTCAGGTAGCCGAGTTATTCCTCAGAGAGGTCTTCAGACTTCATGGGTTGCTGAGGAACATCATCAGTGACAGGGACAATCGGTTTATTGGTACATTCTGGAGAGAGTTGTTTAGATTGGTGGGATAGAGTTGACACGCAACACTAGCTATCACCCTCGGACAGATGGGCAGACCGAGATAGTCAACAAGTGGGTCGACAGACCGGTTGAGAGATATTTGAGGAACTATGTGGGTGGACAGCAGAGAACATGGGTCAGGTGGCTACATCTAGGAGAGCATTACTACAACACCACTTTCCACATGTCCATTGGCATGACACCCTTCCGAGCATTGTACGGTTATGATGCTCCTACTTTGGTAGACTTGGTTTTCAAGGAGAGCAGAGCTCCCAAAGCCAAGGATTGGATCACCGAGAGTTAGGAGATTCTCAAGTTACTAAAAGAGAACCTGTAGACAGCATAGAATTGATAGAAGATGAGTGTGGACAAGCACAGGATAGAGTGCAGTTTTGAGCTTGGGGACTTGGTTTGCTTGAGACTCCAACCTTATAGACAGTCATCTCTGAAGAAGAGTGGGGCCGAGAAGCTCAAGCCTAAATTTTATGGACCTTACAGAATCATGCATCAGGTAGGCGAGGTTGCTTATGAGCTAGAGCTTCCAGAGGGGAGAAAGATTCATAACGTGTTCCACGTATCTTGCCTCAAGAAGGTCGTGGGACAATTCATCAGCACACCAGAGGAGCTTCCCCCATTAGATGAGGAGGGGTTGTTGGAGCTAATGCTGCAAGAGGTGCTCGAGCAGAGAGAGCGCAGATTGAGGAGCAAGGTCATCAAGGAGTGCTTGGTTAGATGGAGAGGACTTCCAGTGGAGGATGCCACATGGGAGGGAGAGCATATATTGCAGCACTCAAGATTGATGTTGCTTGAGGACAAGCAATCTCGGGAAGGGAGGATTGTGATTGGGCCAATAAGGAGTGACTTAGTAGTCTATTTGTTCTCGTAGACTATAGTCAGGCACAATCAGGGAACAAGAGGAGAAATAAGGGTGAATTAGTGGCTAAACGATGAATTAAGCCAAAAGCATAGGAAAAGTCACTTAAGCTAAAGCCAACGAAGAAATAGAAGAAAAAGGTGTTGAGGGGGGAGACTTAATTAATTAATCACTCACCTTAGGAGGAAAAACGCCTAGCTTAAGTAATGTCAACGGAGAATTAGATCGGAAAGAGTATAAAGGAAGGAATTCGACCTAATTCCTCATTATGTTATGATTTGATGTTGAGAGAGTTTCGAGAGGAGGAGAATCGACCTCTTGATGTTTTGTGGATTTCCGGAGGAAACCACCACCTTGATTGATTTTGGTGTTGAGAGACACACCCTAGCCTGTTGGAGCTACCATCCAACTATCTCACCATACCATCCAGGAGTATTCATTTTTGCAGTGATTGCGCAGCTCAACCAGTGAGGGCGCAAGGGTTAGAGAGGGTTTTGTATAGTTGCATGAGACCAGCGATTATCTTGCAGATTCCTCCCGACCCAGTTGAGGACTAGCCAGGGCGCATCTTTTGAGCCATCAGTCAACAGATTCTAACGGTGGAATCTCTCAGGGCGAAACAGACTACCAGGGACTGTACAGCTCTTGAGGAGGGGCATTTGGGGTTCCAGAGGGTATTCTGGATCAAATCCGAGGAAAACCTTCCGACCAAGGCGAGTTTTCCAGTGTTTGCAGCAGTTGTCGTGAGTTTCTGGAACTGCATTTTTGTCGATCTATCGGTGCATGCACAGATCTACCTTCGTCTTCTGATCACGAGTATTTTGTATTAGTTGCTTGTATTCCAGTGACGATCCACGAGATCTAGCTGACAATTTTTCTTTGTGTTAGAAATAGGGAAAAATTCAAAATAATAATGCTTAAAAAATTTATGTCTATTGGATCAGCATAAACTAGAAAACATACAAACAGATCTGAAACAAATAAATATTTTTGAGTATGATAAAATACAAACAGATCTGAAACAAATAAATATTTTTGAGTATGATAAAATACAAACAGATCTGAAACAAATAAATATTTCTGAGTATGATAAAATACAAACAGATCTTAAACAAATAAATATTTACGAGTATGATAAAATAGCTTTTAGCTTACCTCTTAATTTAATGATAGATGTACTTGACACACATGTGAATGTAAGCCTCTATAAGTATGCTCAAATTTAGTTCATGTTCATGGATCAAACCTCTTAGGGTTTGATCTCTGTCAAAAAGAACTGTAGGACAGTTTTGCCAATAGATAGGAAGCCCCAAGGAAGACAACAATAACCCAAAGTCTTGAGCAACAAATAACCTCAAACAGAAAAGTCTCCAAACAACAATGATAGCACAGGAATAGATCTGGACAGGTGAGTAAACTCCAACAACAAACCCTCTTACTCAGAAAAACTGGACTGCACACAAAGAAACCCCCACAGGGGACTCAAAATACTCCAAGCAGCAGCTAGAGGAAGTATGTACAGCCACAGAGGGTGCCTAGAAAGAAGTCGCAGCTCTTTCACACAAATATCTGTGACCAGAGAAGGGGACGACAACCACAAAGCAGGCCCAACAGCTAGGTAAGGGGCAGATCTGAAGCTGAAGACAGGACCGACATCTTGGTGAGGGGCAGATCTGAAACAGAAGACAGGTCTAGCAACACTTTACACCACATCCAACAACCTCAGCAAATACTCCAAATTTCCAGCCAATAAAAATCGCAGAACTAAACTTGACAAGCAAAAGGGGAGGCCGCATCAACAAGAGAGAACAGTCATTGAGGTAGCCGCAGCTAGTAGGAGGAGAAGAGAGTGAGTGTGTGTGAAATGAATAGGATAGGTTCTAATTTATAGTTAGGGAGAGGGGTTAGGGTATTTAGAATAATAATTAATTAATGACATATTATTAGTATAAATATTAATTAATATGTTAGTTAATATTAATTAAAATTCTAATTACATATTAAAACCCCAATCACAAAATTAAAACCCCAATCACACAAAATGAAACCCAATCACATAAACCAAGAGGAAAAGAAAACCAACAAGAGGTTACTTGATAAGATAAAGTCAAGGGGGGGGGTCCTTAATGGCAAAACATGTCCACATCAGTCTCATGGTGACCTATAAACTTTATCATCACTACATAAGGGGCTACATCACACAATGTGGTCATGCCAATCTTCATAGACTCTCCTAGGTCTCATGGACCATCCCGGGAGAGAGGAAGAGGATCACACATCAACACATCTTGGTATTATATCAAGATCTACCTGGTCAAAGACCCATTTGCCCCAGAACATATCTGGGGAGCCTAGAACACATCTAGGGTCTTATCCACCAAGGTACAAGACCAAGGATCAACCCATGCATTAAGCAAAGGTTCCCTGGAGCACATCCAGGGGCCCTAGACACATCTAGGGACTTATATCAACAACCAAGGAACACATCCAAGGATCAATCCAAGCACCGGGCAAGGATTCCCTGGAACACATCCAGGGGCCCTAGAACATATCTAGGGTCTTACTGCTTGGTCCTAGACCAAGAACCCCAATCATCTACTGGGGGCCCTCACAAGGGTCTTTTGCCATGGCTCTCACTGCTTGGTCTCATACCAAGAAACCCTAGGCGTGTGTTGGGGGCCGTAGTCCACAGCTAGGGTCTTATGCCATCCTCTAGAAGAATGGCTCTTGCAACTGCACTAGATTCAACACTCCCTCTCAGCAAGAGAGGCATTCTCAACAACACCAAGCCTGTCTCAAAACACAAACTTTGTCATGGAAAATGGCTTGGTAAAAATGTCTGCAGTCTATTCTACAGTCGAAACATACTGAATACTGAGAATGTTCTTCTGCACCATGTTCCGAACATAGCAGTATCTCATCACAATGTGTTTCGACCTGTCATGAAACACCTCATTCTCGAAGAGCTTTAAACAGCTCTGGTTATCACAATGGATGATTGTGGGTTCTAGCTCTGCACTGAACAAGTCTGAAAGTAGCTTTCTAAGCTACATTGTTTCTTTGCTGCCAGCACTTGCAGCAATGTATTCTGCTTCTGCAGTGCTTTGGGCTATGGAGCCCCGTTTCCTACTGGACCAGGAGATCATCGCTGAACCCAAACTGAAACAATATCTGGAAGTGCTCTTCCGGTCCACTATACTGCCCATCCAATCTGAATTTGTATATCCATGAAGCATTACACCTCCACTGGAAATGTATCTAATCCCATAGGTTATAGTCCCCCAAACATATCTCAGAATATGTTTAACAACAACCATATGTATATGCTTCAGTTCACACATGAATTGGCTGAGGGCATTTACTGCATAACAGATGCCCGGTCTGGTATGTATGAGATACATCAAGAACCCAATGATCTGCCGATATAAGGTGGGGTCTTCAGGATCTGTACCTATAACCTGGTCTTGTAACTTCTTCAAGTTAGAAATCATCGGTGTGGTCATGGACTTATAGTCCATCATGCCAAATCTGCGGAGCACATCAACTGCATATTTGCTCTGTGAGAGAAAGATCTCACCTGGTTTCTGCCACACCTCTAAGCCCAGAAAATAATCCATAAGTCCCAAGTCTTTCATTTCAAATTATGTTGAAAGCTCCCTCTTTGTCTGAGCTATCAAGTTTTCCTCTCCAATGAGGAACAAATCATCCACATATAAGACTAAGATAACCGGATGATTCTGTACAATCTTTATATAAAGATTGGGATCTGCTATGCTCTTGGTGAATCCAAGACTCTGTAGAAAGTTGTCTATTCTCCCATACCAAGCTCTCGAAGCTTGCTTCAATCCATACAAGGCTTTCTTGAGTTTGCACACATGAGATTCGTTCTCATGGATCACGAATCCTTCAGGCTGTTCAATATACACTTCTTGCGCAACTTCACCGTTAAGAAGAGCAATCTTAACATCCATCTGGTGAAGTTTCCAACCAAAAACTACGGCAAGAGAGATAATAATCATGATAGAAGTATATCTGGCAACAGGAGCAAAGATCTCATCATAGTCAATTCCTTCTTTCTGAGAGAAGCCACGAGCCACAAATCAAGCCTTGAATTTTTCAACACTGCCATCTGTTGTATGCTTTATTTTATAAAGGCATTTGGAGGTTACCATTGATTTGCCACGAGGTCTTGGGACCACTTCCCATACATCATTCTTTAGAATTGAATCATATTTTTCTATCATAGCATCTTTCCACACTTGATGTTTGGAGGCTTCTTCAAATGTGGAAGGTTTTGAATCAATCATAAGATTCAATTGAGCTATAAGGTCGGAGTACTTATCTGGTTTCTTGCTTTCTCTGAAAGTGTCTTTAGGTGCTGAATGTTTTTTTGCTTCCTTTAGAATTTCTCGGCACTAGGCTGGTTTCCTTTTAACGGGAGGTTTCTCTAAAGGAAACTCAATAGTATCCCTTGAGGGATCCATTGAAGGTTCTGAGGTCTCCTCCCTCTGCTCATCTAGAAGAGGTGAATCTGAAGGTTCGAGAGATTGAGCTTCTTGCTCCTCTGTATCACATGGAAGTTCTCCGGCACGACGAAAAGTTGTTTCTTCATGAAAAGTCACGTCTCTGGCAACCTCAATGAACTTTTGACCTGGGATATAAATTCCGTAAGCCTTTGAGGTTTCACTATATCGCACAAAAGTTCCTTTTTTTTCGGAGGGCTCTAACTTAGTCCTCTTTTCTTTTGGAATATGAATATAGACTGGACTACCAAAGATTCGGAAGTGATCAACTGATGGCTTTATACTGGTGAAAACTTCTTCTGGAGTTTTCTCTTCAAGGGCTTTGTGAGGAGACCTGTTCTAAATGTAGACTGCAATAATGGAAGCTTCGGCCCAAAGAGATAATGGTAAATTCTGGTCATACATCATGGCTCTGGCTGCTTCACAGATTGTTTTGTTCTTTCTTTCTGCAACACCATTCTGCTGAGGATTATAAGGCACAATCAGCTCCCTCTTAATCCTGGAGGCCCGACAGAGTTCATCATACTTGTACGAGTCAAATTATTTACCATTGTCAGTTCTGAAAACCCAGATGTGTCTACCTGTCTAATTTTCAACAAGATTCTGGAAATCTTGAAATCTACCGAAAGATTCATCTTTAGTCTTTAAAAAATAAATCAAAGTTTTACGAGAACAATCATCAATAAAAATGATATAGTAAATACAACCGTTCATAGATAGAGCAGTCATAGGCCCACAAAGATCATAATGAATTAGATCTAGAATGCCATTAGATTTTCTATTGTTGTGAGGATAAGCTTTCTTTGTATTCTTACCAAGGGCATAACCTCTACAAACACTATCATGCTCAAAAGAAAACATCAACATACCTGTTACCATATTTTGCAAACCTGGAAGTGCGTTATAATTGAGATGTCCAAGCCTTCTGTGCCAGAGGTCGCAGGGGTTTATCATCTCGTGAGCTAGTGCTTGAACAACTTGACCTATGATTTTGTAAAGTCCACTCTCATGAGTTCCAATAGTCATGGCAGTGCTCAAATCTCCATTTGAGGGCCACATGAGAGTCTTCCCTTTGTTGAAGGCTATTGAGTATCATTTGTTTTCTAACACTGCAACTGAGATTAGATTTTTCTTTAAACCAGGAACATAAATAATTTCATCAGTATGAAAAATATTACCTGATTGAAGCTGGAAATAAGCAGATCCAAAACCTTTTATGTCATAAGCACCATCATCACCCAGTTCTACCTTTACATTGAATTTCTTATCCCAATAGTTTGCAAGATTTTGTTTAAAACATGTGTGTTTAGAGGCACCGCTGTCCATTAACCAAACCTCCTCCAACTTGGTTATAGTGCCAAAAAGAGCTGATATGAGATAATATTCTTGGTGTTGTTCTTGCTCTTTGGTGGCTGCCCTGGTTCTTCTTCTTTGAGGTTCCTGTTGAGGCTCTACTTCTTCAGTGGCAACTGAGGCATGGAACTTACCTTTTCTTCTCTACTGAGAGGGAGGGTTCCTGCAATCTTTTACATAATGTCCTAGCTTATTGCAATTAAAACATCTTACTTTAGATAAATGTGGATTAAGATGAGATAACTTACCTTGAGGTTTCTTACCTTTGTCTTTAGGTTGAGGAAACTTCTTCCATTTATTGGCTTTAGCTGAAAGGGCATGATCTCTTAGAATTGAAAGATCACTTCTACTTTTGAGTCTTCCTTCTTTTTCTAAGTAGTTATGCCATAATCTGTCGAAGTTAGGTTGAGCTTCTCTTCCATTAACTGAAGCAAGAAAGATTCCCCATGACTCGAAGAATCCATCAACTGCAGTTTGGACAAGGTCATCATCATACATAGCAACTCCTATTGTTGTAAGTTGATTACTGTTTTGAGCAATCTTGGAGAAGAAGGAAGCAATGGTTTCATCCTTTCTCATCCTCAATGTATGTAGTTGTTTCTTCAATATTCTCTTTTGAGTTGGAGCCTTCTTTTCATAGAGATTTGCTAGGGCATCAAAGCAATCTTTGGCTGTCCTTAGATGACCAATGATGGGCAACATGTTATCCTTAACAGAGTCAAAAATGACTCTTTTAGCTTTGGCTTGTTTCTTCTTGAATGTTGCCCTGGCAGTATTTGAAGTGGGTTCTTCAATTACCCTAGTAACCAACTCATCCAGGTCACTCTCTTCAAGGATGTTGAGTATCCTCCAATTCCAAGCATTGAAGTTCGAGGCCCCTTCAAATCTATCTTCAGCTTTCACAGAAGAAGAGGCCATGCTGAGTTCTAGATCAGATTATATAGATGATATGTTGTTGATCTGCAAAACAAACCCTACCAAAATGGATCTACGCGGGCTCAAGTCTACAATTCTTGAGCTCTTTTCATGCCCTATGCTCTGATACAATGTTAGAAATAGGGAAAAATTCAAAACAATAATGCTTAAAAAAAATTTGTCTCCTAGATCAGCATAAACTAGAAAACATACAAACAGATCTGAAACAAATAAATATTTCTGAGTATGATAAAATACAAATAGATCTGAAACAAATAAATATTTTTGGGTATGATAAAATAGCTTTTAGCTTACCTCCTAATTTAATGATAGATGTACTTAACACACATGTGAATGTAAGCCTCTATAAGTATGCTCAGATTTAGTTCATGTTCATGGATCAAACCTCCTAGGGTTTGATCTCTGTCAAAGAGAACTGTAGGACAGTTTTGCCAATAGATAGGAAGCCCCAAGGAAGACAACAATAACCCAAAGTCTTGAACAGCAAATAACCTCAAACAAAAAACCCTCCAATCAACAATGATAGCACAGGAATAGATCTGGACAGGTGAGTAAACTCCAATAGCAAACCCTCTTACTCAGAAAAACTAGACTGCACACAGAGAAACCCCCACAGGGGACTCAAAATACTCCAAGTGGCAGCTAGAGGAAGTATGTACAGCCACGAAGGGCACCTAGAAAGAAGTCCCAGCTCCTCCACACAAAGATTCGTGACCAAAGAAGGGGACGGCAACCACAAAGCAGGCTCGACAACTAGGTAAGGCGCAGATCTCAAGCTGAAAACACGTCTGGCAGCTTGGTGAGGGGCAAATCTGAAACAGAAGACAGGTCTAGCAGCACTTTACACCACATCCAGCAACCTCAACAAATACTCCAAACTTCCAACCAATAAAAATCGCAGCACTGAACTTGACAAGCAAAAGCGGAGGCTGCATCAACAAGAGAGAACAATCACTGAGGTAACCGCAGCTAGTAAGAGGAGAAGAGAGTGAGTGTGTGTGAAATGAATAGGATAGGTTCTAATTTATAATCAGGGAGAGGGGTTAGGGTATTTAGAATAATAATTAATTATTGACATATTATTAATATAAAGATTAATTAATATGTCAATTAATATTAATTATAATTATAATTGAATATTAAAACCCCAATCACAAAATTAAAACCCCAATCACACAAAATTAAACCCAATCACATAAACCCAAAGGGAAAGCAAACCAACAAGGGGTTACTTGATAAGATAAAGTCAAGGGGGGGTTCCTTAATGGAAAAACATGTCCACATGAGTCTCATTGTGACCTACAAACTTTATCATCACTGCATAAGGTATGAGTAGGCCAGCAGGGAGTGACTTAGAGGTCTATGTGTTCCCGTAGACTATAGTCAGGTTAAACGATGAATTAAGCCAAAAAGCATAGGAAAAGTCACTTAAGCCTAAGTCAACGAAGAATTAGAACGAAACGGTGCTAAAGGAGGACTTAATTAATTAATTATTCACCTTAGGAAGAAAAGTGCCTAGCTTAAGTGAGGTCAATGGTGAATTAGATCGGGAAGAGTATAAAATGAGGAATTCGACCTAATTCCTCATTATGCATTGTTATGATTTGATGTTGAGAGTTCCCAGAGGAGGAAGAGATTCGACTTCTACTGTTTTGTGGATTTCTGGAGAAAACCACCACCATTGATAGGTTTCGGTGTTGAGAGACACACCCTAGCCCATCGGAGATACCATCCAGGTATTTCACCGTGCTATTCAAGAGTATCCAGTTATCATTGTTGCACAGCTCAGCCAGTGGGGGCGCAAGTTAGATTGAGGGTTTGTGTAGCTGCACGAGATCAGAGCTCGGATTGCAGTTTCCTTCCGACCCAGTGGAGATCCAGCCAGGGCGCATAGATTGAGCCACTTTCCATCAGATTCAGACAGTGGAATCCTTCTGAGCGCATCATTCAGCCATTTAGGGCGCAACTCTTTTGGAAGGACAGTTGGGGTTATTGACAGAGTATCAGAGCAGATCTGGGGACACCCTTCCGACCCGGTTCTGCATTTGGCGAGGAAAACATTTTGAGACCTATAGCAGCCGATTTCGTTGGTGGAATCATTTGGGGTGCATCCAGAGGCCCAGGAAGTGCGCAAACCCCTAGGGGACAAGATCTGGAGCATCAGAGACCAGATCTGTCATTCGACAGTCACCAGTATCATTCTAGTGGCCAAGGCACTTCTATTGGGATAGTTTCCAACTCATTCCAACGGGTATAGCCTTCCGGACGAGTTTTCCAATTTGTAGTGATTAACGTTCTTCTCCACAACCACCGATTTTGTAGATCTATCTGTGCATGCATCAGATTTGCCTTCATCTTCTGATCACGGGTATTTGATGTTATTTGCTTGTATTCCAGTGACGATCCATGAGATCTAACTGAAGACTATCTTCTATATTTCCAATATTTCATTGTATTTCCATGCTTGAATCTCATAATACATATTATTGGGCGGTTGATGTTCCTTATTTCCGCGTGCATCATATATATATTGTTTAAACCATAACATATAACATGCACATGCAACAACCACGAAACATCTCAAGCACATAACTAAAACGTATCGAGAAAGCCCCAAAGTATCAGATCTGAAGATAAAACACATCCAGAAACCCAAAGTGTATCAAATCTGTGAGACAGAACACTAGATCCGTAGTAGATATCCTGATCAGCGGGATCAGGGATATTTCAGTGATATCAGAGCTTTAGTCCTTCCAGCCTATGACTAAAGACGATGAGTACAGCAGAAGACCCAGATGGTTGTGAGCACGTAAGTGACGAATATGTCACTTACAACAGGCGCAAGGAAAGAAGGCCTAGGCCTGACTTTCCTCCTTTCCCTCCCAGTTCAGAGGAAGAGGAAGAGGCACACTGAGAAGCAGAGAGAAGAGCAGAGCGTGAGGCTGAGCACGAGGCAGAGAGGATGCTAGGAGACAGATATGAGCGACCAGAGGGTAGTGGTAAGGCCCCCATGGAACCAGAAGCAGCCTTCATGCAGGTTATCAGTGATATGTTAGCTAGTCAGTGGACCATGTCTCAGTCCTTGGCTCAGGTGGCTGGCAGATTGGCTATGGTGGGCATCCCGGGCACACAAGCCCCACATGCAGCACAAGGGAACTCAAGGGCAAGCAGTAGACCCCAGTCACCCACTTGCACATACACCTCTGTGAGTAGGATTCCCCGACTTTTGTTTCCCAGTTTCCAGAGGGCACCCCCAGTGGCAGCACAGATGTCGATAGCACAGAGACCACCCACTCATGTAAAGTACATTGCAGACTATCGGAGGGAGTATGCAACATTGGGCCGTGACTTCCATCAGGATATGACCCTAGTCGAGTATTGTGGACTCAGACTCAAGAACCGCCCCAGAGAACCACAGAGAGGAGGGTCGCAGCCACAGCAGCAGCAAGGGCATAACATTGATTTCATCCGAAAAGTTGGTAAACTCACCATACCTTCTTTCGACGGATCGTCCAAATGCATCGCCAGAGATTGGGTATAGAAGCTAGACACCTACTACAAGCTCAACCAGATGACCCAGTCAGAGGCCATCAATTTCGCTACCTTACACTTGGAGGGTGAGGCACACGAGTGGTGGTATCATGGATTGGTGACATGGGCCACAGTCGCATCACCTCTTACAGAGAATTCACAGAGAGACTCATGGATAGATTTGACAGGAGGGATCCAGAGATCCATTTCAGAGATCTAGCCCAGTTGAGACAAACTGGCACAGCAAAGACATTCATCTCAGAGTTTCAAAGGGTAGCAGTGGCAGTGACAGATATATTTGAGCCCCGGTTGATCATGTTATTCACAGAAGGGCTCACAGAACCCTTGAGAGGATGGGTGAAGGCATACTGGCCTCACACCTTGAAGGATGCCATCCGACGCACTAGAGATTTGGCGGACTCTGTGCCAAAAACTAAACCCTTTACCAAACCCTTTGTACCACAAAGAGACAAGGATCAGAAGAATCCTCAAAGGGAATGGAAGGGTAAGCCCAAGCTGGATGACGATACGAAACGAGAGTTGATGAGGAAGAAGCTTTGCTTCTCTTGCAGAGACCCTTGGATCCCAGGGCATAGATGCCTGGGAAAGGGACAGCTCCACTACATTGAAGTGGAATCAGGCAGTGAAGAGGAGGATGAGGATATCGAGACACGGGCAGACAGTGATTCAGAGGATGAGACCACTCAAGAGCCAGAGCAGCAGCTGAAGAAACCTCAAATACCGGCAGGGGCACAGCCCAAGGAGGAGACAAAACCTCGTAGAGAGGTGAAAGGGAGAACCATATCCACCCTTTCAGGAGTACCCAGGTACAACACTCTCAGGCTCAAGGGCCTTGTACAGGGGCAGCGCATGACAGCCTTAGTTGATGGTGGGGCCACCCACAACTTCATAGATGCGTCCTTAGTAGCCAGGAGGGGGTTACGCACTGAGAAGTGTGAGGGATTCCACCTAGCAGTGGCAGATGGATACACGATGACATGTTTGGACATGATCCCAGACCTAGAGGTCAAACTAGGCAACTACACCTTGAAAGACACCTTCTATGTAGTTGACCTATCAGATACTGTTGCCGTGTTGGGGGTACAGTGGTTATATTCATTGGGGGAGATCAGGTTCAACTATCAGACGTTGACCATGAGCTTCAGAGATGTCAGTGGATCGAGAGTTGTGCTGAGAGGCATGTCTACAGGGGCACCTCGAGCAGTATCGGCAAAGAGGATGGAGCAGATCTTTCATCATGGTGATGTGGCCTACGCAGCAGACTGTTTCATCACCACGCGGAAGGATTCAGAGGGTAGGGAGCATTACCATCCACAGATCAGAAAGATTTTGGGTCAATATGAACCAATATTTGGGCCGATACCACCAAGGAGACTGCCCGACAAGGGATTTGAGCACACGATTGAGTTAGAGGCAAGGGCTACACCAGTGATCACAGTGCCCTATAGGCACCCCAAGAAATTCAAGGACGAGATTGAGAAAGCAATCAAAGGATTACTTGCAATGGGGCACATCAGGCCCAGCATGAGTCCTTTTGCATCTTCAGTCGTTCTAGTACTGAAGAAGCATGGCAAGTTACGGATGTGCATCGATTACAGAGCGCTCAACAAGAAAACGATGAAGAATCGATACCCCATTCCTCGCATAGATGAGTTGATGGACGAGTTACATGGGGCAGTTTTCTTCTCTAAGATTGATCTACGGTCAGGGTACCATCAGATCAACATCAGGGAGTAGGACATTGAGAAGACAGCATTCCGATGCCATTTCAGACACTTTGAGTTCTTGGTCATGTCGTTTGGATTGACCAACACACCAGCCACTTTCCAGTCTTGCATGAACCACATCTTTAGAGGACAGTTGAGGAAGTACCTTCTGTTATTCTTCGATGATATATTGATCTACAGCAAGACATGGGATGAGCATCTGGCACATTTGGGGGAGGTCTTGGATATTATGCAGGGACAGTCATTATATGCCAAGGAGTCCAAATGTGAATTTGGCATGAGAGAACTACTGTACGTAGGGCATATCATCAGTGAGCAGGGAGTACAGGTTCATCAGGAAAAGATCAAGGCCATTTTGGATTGGCCAACCCCCAAGAACCTCACGGAGCTAAGAGGATTCTTTCGGTTATGCAGTTACTACAGGCAGTTCGTCAAGGGTTTTTCACAGTTGGGAACACCACTTGCAGACTTGACCAAGAAGGGTGTTTTTCATTGGACAGAGGAGTCATAGCAGACATTTGACAAAATGAAGGAGGTTATGAGCACATGCCCTGTTCTAGCCCTTCCAGACTTCTTGCGGTCGTTTGTCTTATAGTGCGACACATCAGGGGTGGGGATTGGAGCAGTTTTGATGCAGGGGAGCCATCCCATTGTGTTTGAGAGCAGGAAGCTCAACGAGTCGGAGAGACTCTATCCTATTTACGACAAGGATATGCTAGTGATCATGCATACCCTAACCAAATTCAGGCAGTATCTGGTAGGCAGCAAATTTGTAGGGAAGACTGATAATAACAGTCTCAAGTATTTCCTAGATCAGAAAGACCTCAATGAGAGACAGGAAAAGTGGGTCTCAAAGATCCAAGCCTTTGACTTTGACATTGAGTATGTCAAGGGAAAAAGAAATATTGTAGCAGATGCCTTGTCCAGGAGGCCAGCAGGATGTTCGATGATGGACATTTGTACAGATTGGAAAGCTCATTTGTTGGTGGAGTACTCCAAAAACAAATTTGCTTATGAGGTGATGGATGGACAAGTGGTTGATGATAAATACCGGGTTCTTGATGATGTCATTTTCTACAAGGACCAGATCTACTTGGTTCCAGAATCTACCCTGAAGGGGAAAATTCTGAAGGTGTGTCATGATTTGCCTACAGCAGGACATCAGGGGTACTTCAAAACATATAGGCAAATTGGGGAGAGATTCTCATGGAAGGGTCTCAAGGATGATGTGTTGAAACACATCTGAGAGTGCATGACTTGTCAGCAGAACAAGTCCGAGCAGACACACCCCGTAGGGCTGCTACAGCCTCTACCCATTCCAGAGCAGAAATGGGAGAGCATTTCTATGGATTTCATTACAGGCCTTCCTCGAGTGCAGGCAAGGGACTGTATATTTGTGGTGGTCGACAAGCTGACCAAATTTGCACATTTTTTTCCCATACCCATGGACTACAAGGCCATACAGGTGTTGAGATTTGGTAGCTTGGAGGTACTTCTGCATTGGCAGCGCTCAGCATGTGGAAGTGACCAAGCAAATTTTCTCCTAGTGACTTTATAATTATAAAGTGATTTTATAAAGTTGAGGCTTTTAATTTCGAAATGTAAAAGTGACTTTATGATGTTATGGGTCACTTTATTAACTTAAGTGACCTCAACGAATGATTAAGTCGTGACCGTTGATCTCAAGGGTAAGTGAAGAGTCACTTAAGGGAGATCAAGGGTTAGAGGAGTTACAATTCGAAATTTCTTAAAGGCAGCTCATTAGGAGGAGGGCACACTTTTGAAGAGAGCTTGAGGGAAGGTGAAGGGGCACGCATCCCAAGGAGGAGTTATTTGCTTGAAGAAAGAGCTACAGCAAGAGGAACTTGGCACGCATCCCTAGGAGAGGGATTGGCATGCAGTCCAAGGAGCATTTGCAGCATTCAGCAGTCCGTACAACAGCTACAGTAGAGGTCGTACAGCATTGTTTTGTTGGTCGTATAGCAAGAGGAGGCACAAAAATTGAGGCTGTGAGTATACAGCAAGAGGCACGATTTTCTATGCTAGTTTGTTGAAGTTTTCTGTTTTGTTTCGTACCAATTCTCTTGATACAAGTTTCTATACATTTATGTGATTGTTTGTGGAGGTTTACTAGCTGTTCTGGGTCGTACTAGTCGTACAATTGAGGCAATCTGCCCTAGTTACAGTCTGGTACAGTTTGTATTGAAGGATGACTTGCTGAAATAAGAGATATTCTGTGTTGTAATGTTGATGTTTATTGCTGTTGTATAAACTCAAATTTTCCTTGAGCAGAATAAAGAGCTTTTTATCCTCAAATCTCCTTAATTTTCTGTGTATTTTTCAAGTGGTATTACACAGATTTTTGTGCCAAATGAGAGTTACATCCTGCTAATATATAATTTATTTCCGCTGCTATTTTATTTCAGACCTTGGTTAATAGTATTTCAGCTCATAAACAACAGTGGTATGGTTGTTAGATATTTATAGGAGGCTGAAATCTAATTTAGTCTAAGTGGTATATTGAAATAAGATGTATTTCAACAACAAGTAGCAGAGTTGTTTTTTAGGGAGGTATTCTGGTTGCATGGTTTACCCAGGCAGATAGGCAGTGATAGAGATGGGCGCTTCATCAGTGCGTTTTGGCAGGAGCTTTTCAGATTGACAGGCATAGAGCTAGATATGAGTACCAGCTACCACCCACAAACAAATGGACAGACAGAGATCGTCAACAAATGGGTGGAGGGGTATCTGAGGAACTATGTGGGGGGCCAGCAGCGCACATGGGTGAGATGGTTACACATGGGTGAGTATTGCTACAACACAACTTACCATATGTCTATCATGATGTCGTCGTTCAGGGCATTGTATGGATACAATGCACCCTCCTTTGTGGAGACTGTGTTTGGGGATAGCAGGGTCCCGGGGGCCAAAGACTGAGTGGAGGAGAGTCAGAGGATTCTGCAGGCAGTGAGGAAGAACTTGCAGACGGCTCAGAACCAGCAGAAAACCTATGCAGACCAGCACAGGGTCTAGCGCAGTTTTGAGGTAGGGGATTTGGTTTTTCTGCGATTACAGCCATACAGACAGTCCTCCTTGAAGAGGAGCGGGGCAGAGAAGTTGAAGCCGAAGTTTTATGGGCCATACAGAGTCATCAGGAGGATAGGCGAGGTGGCATACGAGCTAGAGCTACCGGAGGGTAGCAAGATTCATAACGTCTTTCACGTCTCTTGCCTTAACAAGGCCATGGGACAACAAGTATTTCAGAGAAGTTTCCACCCTTGGATGAGGAGGGTCAGTTGGAGCTAGTATCGAAGGAGGTACTAGAGCAGAGAAAGCGCAAGTTGAGGAGCAGGGTCATCAGGGAGTGCTTGGTTAAATGGAGGAGTCTTCCAATGGAGGATGCCACATGGGAGGGAGAGCATATTTTGCAGCACCCAGGATTGACGTTGCTTGAGGACAAGCAATCTCGGGAAGGGAGGACTGTGATGTCACGTTCCCAAGAGTAGACCAGCAGGGAGTGACTTAGTAGTCTATGTGTTCCTGTAGACTATAGTCAGGCACAAACAGGGAACAAAAGGGAGAAATAAGGGTGATTTGGTGGCTAAACGATGAATTAAGCCAAAAAGCATAGAAAAAGTCACTTAAGCCTAAGTCAACGAAGAATTAAAACGAAAAGGTGCTAAAGGGGAACTTAATTAATTAATTATTCACCTTAGGAGGAAAAGCGCCTAGCTTAAGTGAGGTCAATGGTGAATTAGATCGAGAAGAGTATAAAAGGAGGAATTCGACCTAATTCCTCATTATGCATTGTTATGATTTGATGTTGAGAGTTCTCAGAGGAGGAAGAGATTCGAATTCTACTGTTTTGTGGATTTCTGGAGGAAACCACCACCATTGATAGGTTTCGGTGTTGAGAGACACACCCTAGCCCATTGGAGATACCATCCAGGTATTTCATCGTGCTATTCAGGAGTATCCAATTATCATTGTTGCGCAGCTCAATCAGTGGGGGCGCAAGTCAGATTGAGGGTTTGTGTATTTGCACGAGATCAGAGCTCGGATTGCAGTTTCCTTTCGACCCAGTTGAGATCCAACCAGGGCGCATAGATTGAGCCACTTTCCATCAGATTCGAACGGTGGAATCCTTCCGAGTGCATCATTCAGTCATTTACAGCGCAGCTCTTTTGGAAGGACAGTTGAGGTTATTGACGGAATATCAGAGCAGATCTGGAGAAACCCTTCTGACCCGGTTCCGCATTTGGCGAGGCGAATGTTTTGAGACCTATAGTAGCCAATTCCGTTGGTGGAATCATTTGGGGCACATCCAGAGGCCCAAGAGGTGCGCAGACCCCCAGGGGACGAGATCCGGAGCATCAAAGACTAGATCTGTCATTCAACAGTCACCAGTATCATTCTAGAGGCCAGGGCGCTTCTATTGGGACAGTTTTCATCTCATTCCGATGGGTATAGCCTTCCGGACGAGTTTTCCAGTTTGTAGCGGTTACCGTGCTTCTCTAGAACCGTCGATTTTGTAGATCTATCTGTGCATGCATCAAATCTGCCTTCATCTTTTGATCACGGGTATTTTATGTTATTTGCTTGTATTCCAATGACGATCCATGAGATCTAACTGAAGACTATCTTCTATATTTCCAGTATTTCATTGTATTTCCATGCTTGAATCTCATAATACATATTATTGGGCGGTTGATGTTCCTTATTTCTGCATGCATCATACATATATATATATATATATTGTTTAAACCATAACATATAACATGCACATGCAACAACCACGAACCATCTCAAGCACATAACTAAAACGCATCCAGAAACCCCCAGAGTATCAGATCTGAAGATAAAACGCATCCAAAAACCCCCAGTGTATCAGATCTGTGAGACAGAACACTAGATCCGTAGTAGATATCCTGATCAACGGAATCATGGATATTTCATAAGGGGCTACATCACACAAATGTGGTCATGCACATCTTCATAGACTCTTCTAGGTCTCATGGACCATCCCAGGAGAGAGGAAGAGGATCACACATCAACACATCTTGGTATTACACCAAGATCTACCTGGTCAAAGACTAGGTTGCCCCAGAACATATCTAGGGGCCCTTGAACACATCTAGGATCTTATCCACCAAGGTACACAACCAAGGATCAACCCATGAATTAAGCAAAGGTTCCCTCGAGCACATCCAGGGGCCCTAGACACATCTAGGGACTTATATCAACCACCAAGGAACACATCCAAGGATCAATCCAAGCATCGGGCAAGGATTCCCTGGAACACATCCAGGGGCCCTAGAACACATCTAGGGTCTTACTGCTTGGTCCTAGACCAAGAACCCCAGTCCTCTACTGGGGGCCCTCACAAGGGTCTTTTGCCATGGCTCTCACTGCTTGGTCTCATACCAAGAAACCCCAGGAGTGTGCTGGGGGCCCTAGTCCACTGCTAGGGTCTTATGCCATCCTCCAGGAGAATGGCTCTTGCAGTTGCACTAATTTCAACAGTCTGCTTTCAGCATATCGTTGTATTTCCTGCTTTTTCCCTCATAATACATATGAATGAGATGGTGTTTGTTCCTTATTCTATATGCATCATATATTCTGCTTAAACATTAATTGAATGAAAGACACATGTGAAAATCACCAAGCATGTTAAACAATTAACTCAAACACATCCAGAAACCCCCAGTGTATCAGATTAGACAGTGGACTTATCAGTTTAGCAGTATTTCCTAGACTAGCTGAGTCGAGAACATTACACCTCTAGAGGGCCACATCTAGATTAGATTTCTTTTTGCTATCACCCCACACACAAATAACACTTATAAGTTGGCTTGTACTCACAACAACCACTTCACAATAAACTCAGTTAACAAACTCTTAATAAAATTTATCAAGAGCATTTGCAACACAACACATACAACAACGTTTTCATTTACTTTACAACAACATCTACTTATTGGCACTGGTCTACATTTCATATTGCTTATCATTTACTTCCAAGTACCAGCATTCACTTTAAGTCTATATCATTTGTGTTGAAGTACTTTATCTTTCTTATAAGCAATTTCATTTATATGTCATATATGTTGCTAGTATAGATTCATTTGTATCTTGCTCTTACTTTAATAAACTCCTAGAAAAATAATTGTGCTTGGCTTTAGTTCAAGCCTTAGATTCTTTTATTAGGGACTACCCCCTTTGGCTTCGCTAGGAGTTGTCCTAGACAAAGGAGTTAAGGATCAGGGGACAGTACCTTGACCCGAGACTTGCCCCCAAGGACACACCCAGTGGATTGAAAATTTCTTCCACGTTACCCAAGGTGTGTATAAGGTGGCAACATGCCCAACACTCCACCTAAGTAGGTAGCTCCCTTGATCAAGCAATTGACTCCTCCATTGTGTGCACCCAATCTGTTAGTCAACATGCCGATCAGAGCAACAACCTACTGAGTAGGGTGCCATGCCAACACTCTAACCGAGGTCAAACATCCACTCAAATTGATCCATCAATAGGTACATGAGACATTGTCAAGGGGCTAGAAGACATATTGATCCCCTATCAAGCTGAAAACACATTTGGAGTAACACCAAAAGCTAGCATCCTAGTTGTGGACTAGTCCATACCAACCAGTTCTAGCCCGTAGGGTGCCATGCCAACACTCTAACCGAGGTCAAGCATCCACTCAAACTGATCCATAGATAGGTACATGAGGCATTGTAAAGGGGCTAGAAGACATATTGAACCCCTATCAAGCTGAAAACACTTTTGGAGTAACACAAAAAGCTAGCATCCTAGTTGTGGACTAGTCCATACCAACCAGTTCTAGCCCAATCTGATAGGTTCTGATAATTCTAACACCAAACCTAATTGAATGCTCTTTTAGATCTACAACATAGAACTTGCATTCAACACTCTATAATATAATATGATGGATAAATGAATAAAACAATACATGATCTAACAAAAAGAATAGAATATACTTGATAGTCAAACAAGCACAAATAACTTTCCATACTTCAAAAAAAAGGAGCAATAGCATAGTAAAAGATGGTAGTGCAACCAAATCATAAAAGTAATATCCAAACATAGGTTATATCAAACCTCATCTCCTGCCTTTATGGATTTTCCAGCATTGATGACCACCTCTAGCATTTGATCCTTCTTACGCCATCGATATGAACAATTTGGGTTAAATGAATGATTCACCATGTCTGCAAGATCATGAGCACACAACTTAAGATACTATACCAAAATAACCAAAATTCTCAAGCCGTTCTCCAAGGTTTCTCAGCTCTCAAAGTTGTTAATAAAGAAAATAAAGTTATTCATTAAACATTTGAACTTGCTTTATGAACAAAAACGTAGAGTCAATAAACAAATTGTGCACCAAAGCGTGAATTCCATATACTTGAAAATTATTTGGATACATTGCCATGGAAAGACGAAAAATCAACATAACCTACAAATTTGTCATCACTCTAGTTGCTTAACAAAACTATTTTTTTGAAATAATACTTCTTATATTACACATCGTTACAAATACACAAACAAAGAAGGGGTCGTCTACCTTACTGCAATCAAGGCTACAAATAAGACCATTCTCATTGAGGATGAGCTCTACAAACTCTCCATAGTGCTAACTGGCTAACGGTGTTAAATAAATCTGTCGCTATCAGCTATAATAGTTTCATTGTGCTCATCCCAGCCGAAACCTTAAGTTTGATATCGACTGGTTTGATATCGAACCGGATTCAAATCGGCCAATTCGACAGGTTTGATATCAAACTGGATTCAATCCGGTCGGTTCGATACCAAACCAGGCATCGGGCCGGGTTGAAGGCTGGGTCGATTTGATCACTATCAATCGGTCGGTTAGATAACAACCTGGTCCAGTTTTAAAAACTAGGCTCTAGACACTAGATATCAAGTAAAACTAATTGTTGTTGTAAAATTGCAGCAGTAAACAAGTGTATATCAGCAGAGTATAATTTACAATAGCAACAAGAAATCAACCCAGAAAAATTACCAATTAAAAGTCATAATTAAGCCCTCAACAAGTAGATCAATATTCAATCATCAAACAATATTTCTAAGCTGATTTTACCCCAATATTAAGTAAGTTATCAACAATTAGTAAATCCCTAATGTTTGTAGCAAACCCTTTATAACATAAGCAATAAATATACTATGTTTGCCAAGCGTTGAGTTAGAATTAGTGAGGGGATGAAGTTAGTGAGTTGGTTGTCAAATAGCTTTGAGAGAGAGAGAGAGAGAGAGTTGTGTGAGTTTTGCAAACACTTGTAGACAAGACCAGTGTCGTTTTCCTTCTTAGAGAAAATGAAGTCAATGCAACGCATCAAAAGGAGGATAAGCACAAGAGAAAATGTGAAGGTTTAAACCCTAGGGTTATCCTCTCATAAACCTAGGTCAAACCTCAAAGGAAAAGCTATTAGAGTTTATCCTCTTATAAACCCTAGGTGATGTCCCACTTCTAATGCATCTCACAAAGGAAGTGGATGGAAACTAGGTCTTAAACCCTAGGGGGATAGCCACTCCTAACCCCTAGAACTAAACCCTAGCCAAGACAAACCTTAACGGGATAACCTCTCCTAACCCTTAAGGAAAATCTTGAATGCTTCAACAAAGTCAAGGTGAATACAAGAAGGGAAGGGGATAACCTCTCTTAATCATTCCTTAGGGTTTCAAGATCATTCAAGGAAGAAAATGACAACATGCAACTATTACCTCTCTAATAGAGCATTTACCAAAATTTACCAAGAAACATCACATGCACATAACAAAACACTTACTAGTCAAAACACATAGCATGAATAAACCCTAGTTCATGAAGAATCCACCATCAACAAGAGAAAACATCCATCCAAAGTCACTCCAAAGGTGCGCATAAGACATCCATAGCGAAAATAAGAGAAAAGAAGACAAGTAATAGTGATCTCTCAAGTGAGTGAGTTTTGTTTGATCCAAATAAGCACTAGCCTCAATTATATGAGGTAACCCTAGCACATATGTCCACATAATGATGTAAAACAACAATAATCCACGATACAAGTGGGGTTGACCCCTCAAATAGCCTCTAACAATGAAAAATCTTGCTAATACACCAATACAATGTCCTCCTAGGTCACACACGTGGTGACGTCATGCTCCAAGAGGGTGTGTGAAGCCTCCAAAGGGCCACACCTCATCATCCAAGAGGTGAAAACAAGGTGGAAGGTGTGTCTCCTCATCAATGGTTATGTCACATCATCAAGTCATCAAATGATGCCCCAATGGAAAGCAAGCCCATCATCACCAAGCAAACCCTAGCACATGACGTCATCAACAAGGAGCTAAACGTCCAAGATGGGAAGGCCAACATCCAAGGTGGAATGATCAACCATCACCTCTCTAAGTGGTGTCCAAGCATAACCAAGTGCAACTTCCTCCATCAAATGCTGAACAAGGTGCGGTGTGCATTGTCCAAGGTGTGGGCTTCCTACCCATCTTCCTGCCATCATGACCATATCTCTCAAAGGAGAGCTCATTTGTCCACCGTCCAAGGTCCAGGAGGTGTAAGAGGATGTATCTAAAGGAGGTCAATCACCAAGTGACCCAATGCTTTACATCACACGTGTTGCATCCTATGCAAAGTGCACAACATCCTAGAGTGAAAGCACAAAGACGTTCTCCAAATACCATGTCAAGTGCACTCAAATCAGTCAAAACCATGGAATCAAGTAAAACCAACAGTCACAAGCTGCAGCAGTCCTAAGAAGAATATAAAGTAGGTCATCAAATAATACAGAAGCCAAGTGAACAACTCTCATTGGGTATCCCCTTCAAACTTCACACAAGCTCAAGACTTTATGCAATTTGGCAAGTTTATGTATGGGAGGACCATTAAAGGAACCTATTAGACGTGCCAGTACACAAGTAGTGAGATATTTGTCAAAGGATCCCATCAAAGATATGTAATGAAAGTGAGGTGGTCATGGGGTTTACTTCTAGGCATGGGGTCATTAACATGCAAGACAATGTATGCGCTCACCTCCATGAGTGCCTTTATAGAGGGTGCGTTTGGTGATTGAGTTACCCTTTCCTCAGCACTTTTTAAATTCCAAACCCCTTTATTTTCCTTTTTCTTTATTTCATTTGATATGAGAGTCCCCATTTTGTGGGATAACTACAGAGATTATGTCTTGAGGCCCTCAGGTTGCAGATATGGAGTGTCGAGAGACTACATGACCAACAGTATCCACTTGCGCAAATGGAGACCCTTCTCGCCACCACATAGGTCATAGTTTTCCAGATGGCATCCACCACACCATCTAGCTTCCGAGAGGCACTAGGCTTTGCTCCATGAGGTACAAGTCAGGTATTATGGTGAGTGTCATTTCAATATTTGAGACATTTGAGTATGTTGTATCTTAGACTACTTTAGATTCTGTTGACCGCCTATTCAGCTAGGGGGTCAACTCATGTGCCATGAAGTATGTATCACCAGATGCAAGTATGTTGAAGACAGTATTGGTTCTACTTGGGCATTTTATGCCTCCAGCACAAAATTTTGTAAACGAAATTTCCGCACCCCGGCGTGAGTTAATAATGTAATAAGTCAGCATGGATCATAGTTAGGTCAGGTACCTTGGGATGTTTTCATTGGGAGAGTTCTTTTCACCGAGGGTTTTTTATCCTCAGGTTGTCAACTGGGCTTTTTAGCCTGGTTGATTTCCCATGAGTTTTTCCCTCCACACATGCAATAATTCCTCCAAAGTGGTGAACGGCGTTCTAATGGTCTCATCCTTTGGTAGCTATTGTTTAGGAATGTTGTAAATGACCATGCCAGACAGTGTAGAAAGTTTCGCGGAATTTCGTCGAGTCTAGATAGGTTTTTTTTAATTAATTAAATTTTTAATAATTTAATTAATTAAATGTTTTTTGAGCAAATATTGTAAAAACTGGGTCTTTGGGCTTTTGATAGGGGTATTTGTGCTCAAAAGAAATGGAATAGCACCTCCTACACCCATAGACCAAGTTTCAGCTCAGTCGGACGAAGTTTGCTATGCCTTTGTCCACTTAGAGTTAGAGTCAGTCAAAACAGCAATTTTAATTGCTAAGGTGACATTGCCAGAATGTCAAAATTATTGTAATTTTGAGTTATTGAGTAAGTGTGAAGGTGGTAAAGAGCAAGTTAGACCCTCCTAACCTACCCAAACCCAACCAAACAACTTTACAACTTAAAACACCCCTTTACTTACACCCTCACCTCCTTAGCTCACGCCCTAGGGGGAAAAACGTCCCCCCTCACCCCAAACCTTAGTATTAACACTTAATACTTGGAGTGGGCCCCTCTTAGTTGAGGTGCGCCCCTCCTAAACCTTCACCACTCCCTAACCTAGCCCCCTCACACTCTAACCTACTCCCTGTTGACCGCCCATTTAGCAACGGTGGTCAACTCATGTGCCATGAAGATGCATCACCGGATGCAAATTTGTTGAAGACAGTATTGGTTCTACTTGGGCATCTGATGCCCCAGCACAAATTTTGTAAACAAAATTTCCGCACCCCTGCGTGGGTTGATAATGTAATAAGTCTGCATGGATCATAGTTAGGTCAGGTACCTTGGGATGTTTTCATTGGGAGAGTTCCTTTCACCGAGGGTTTTTTATCCTCAG
>ML783945.1:89591-114318 GCA_009831015.1 Picea engelmannii | reverse complement strand
CAAGGATTCCCTGGAACACATCCAGGGGCCCTAGAACACATCTAGGGACTTATATCATCAACCACCAAGGAACACATCCAAGGATTAATCCAAGCACTGAGCAAGGATTCCCTGGAACACATCCAGGGGCCCTAGACAAGTCTAGGGTCTTTATCATCTTGGTCCCAGACCAAGAAACCCAATGCCCCAGGCATGGGTACCCTGGATCCAGTCCAGGGGCCCTAGATCACAACTAGGGTCTTATAACAGCTTGGTCCCAGACCAAGAACCCCAGTCATATACTGGGGGCCCTAAGAAGGGTCTTTTGCCATGGCATTGACTGTTTGGTCCCAGACCACATACCCCAGGAGTGCACTGGGGGCCCTAGATCTCGTCTAAGGTCTTAGCCATCCTCCAAGAGAATGGCTCTCGCTGCTACATATAAAATTTAACACTCTCACATAGCATATATGTGTTAATGCCTTTCATTTCATAATCTTAAACAACACATTTTTGGCTTAAGTGAGTTTCGGCCAAGTCTCTAATCACATTTTAAAAGTGTCATAAAATCTTTAAAACACTCTAAAACACTCCTAAAAGTCTACCTAATTCACATATCTGTTGGCATGTTTTATAGGCAGCGTATTCTTGTCATTGATTGCAAGTACAACAACGACGATGGTTTAAGTACAGGAAGAATGTGTCAGGCGGGCACCAGAAGTTTTTTTGGGAAGATGCAGCAGAGCAAGCTCGATAAGATCAGAAGAGATAGTGCAGAGTATTTGTTTGTCATTGATGGCAAGCTCAGCCCGACGATGACGAACAAGAGAAAGTGGCAAGACCAGCAGCGCAACGATGATCGCATGGCAAGATCAGAAGAGTAAACTCCATTTCGGAGTTTCGGATACCAGGAGTTGGAGGAGTCAAGAGTCGAGACTCTTCCGCACAGGAGTCCCGAAGTTGCGAAATGCGAAACGCCGAAATCCCGAAACAGGCACATCAACAAAGACTCCATTTCGGAGTTTCGCAGACCGAGAATTCAAAGATCCTCCATTTCGGAGTTTCGGATACCAAGAGTTGGAGGAGTCAAGACTCGAGACTCTTCACCACAGGAGTCCCAAAGTTGCGAAATGCGAAACGCCGAAATCCCGAAACAGGCACAACAACAAAGACTCCATTTTGGAGTTTCGCAGACTGGGAAATCAAAGATCCTCCATTTCGGAGTTTCGGATACCGGGAGTTGGAAGAGTCAAGAGTTGAGACTCTTCATCACAGGAGTCCCGAAGCTGCGAAATGTGAAACGCCGAAATCCCGAAACAGACACGACGAAGGCCCGTGAAGTTTTGAAATCACGATAAGATTTGAATCGTTGGGTCCATAGGACACGTGGCGAAAGATCGTCATTTCACTGACTGGAAAGTCAAAGGAACGGGTCCCTAACCTCTCGAACTCGCGATATGCGAAATCGCGAAATAATCCTAGTCGTTGGATCAAGGACAAATCTGCGCCGTCAAACCCAGGAGGTGAATGTGGCAGACCATGTCAGCAAGGACAGGTGGCAGCCTACGTCAGAAAGGACATGTGGCGCAATCATATAAGGACAAGTGTCAAGTTGATTTGGCATTTCAGGAACCTGGAAATCACAATTCTGAGTGACACGTGGATCACGACACGTCATCGAGTGACGTCATTCCAGGAATTTAGTTTCAGGAGTTTTAGCATCAACTCTCCCTCAAAGTCTCGAAAGTTGAAGTTTCGGGGCGGAGGATAGTCGTCCGATCACCATGGATCATGGACCGTTGATCTGAAGAACGAAGCGCTCAAATGATTAGCGAGTGGTCATAGGCTGTGGTCACATCGTCGAGAGTTGGAGGAAGGCGCTAACAACTAAACTCCATTTCGGAGATCGCGACTTGGAGAGTCGAGATGCCTCGCAACAGGAATTCGCAACATGCGAAATGCCGAAATGCGAAAACACCTTTTGGTGAAGGCTGTGGTCACAACCAGTGGTAACATCTGCGGAAGATGGAGGAAGGAGCTAGTGCAACCAAGCTCCATTTCGGTGATCGCGACTTGGAGTGTCGAGACCCTTCATCATAGGAATGCCGAAATGCGAAATTGCGAAAGTGCTTTATGGATAAGCACTTGGTCACCGTCGGTGGTCACATCGTCGAAGAGCTGTAGAGAAGAGCTCAAAGAGACAAGCTCCATTTCGGAGTTTGGGACATGGAGATTCGAGACGACTCTCCACAGAATCCCCGAAACACGAAATGCAATATGCGTGTTCAGAATTGGCCCCTGGTCATAACCTATGGTCACATCGACAAAGGCTCAAGGGAGGAGCTAGCACGAAGCTAATCTCCATTTCAGAGATCGCGACTTGGGGAGTCGAGACTCTTCACCACAGGAATGTCGAAATGCCGAAATGTCGAATTGAGAAATGGCGAAATCAATGCGAGACCCTATGCTTGTAATCCAATGGTGTTGGATACTTGGAAATCTGATCAAAGGGCTACTGTTTCTCTTCACAGTTAATCGATCAGTTACGATTCAGTTACCAGAACTGAATCATGACACTTGGACGGTTGGCGATTCAGTTGTTGATGCGTTTTCTTGGAGGTTCACAGTGTAACTGCAAGAAATGACTGATGGTTTCTGCCAGAGGACTCGAAGAGACTTCAGGGTGATCGCCAGAGAAGATGAAGAGTCTCGAGGCATCTTCCAGTGGCATGAAGACTGTTCATAGAGGCTATTGACAGATGTAAGACCGTTGAAGCCTGGAAGTGCAACAGAGGGAATGAGCTCGATTGTGACAAAGAAGACCAAGAGTCTCGACTGTTGGAGAGGCTAAGGAATCTCGGCATAACACCCAATGATGATGGACGCATGGGCATAACCGCCAGAGAAGCTGAAGAGTTGCAATGATGATCAGGCAGAGCACTCGACATGGGGAAAGAATGCAGAAGCATTGTGAATAGAGGATGCAGAAGATGCACAGAGAGTATAAAAACGCAGAACAGAGAAGAGATGGGTTGTTGTTGAGAGTGATTCAGGCGTGTAGAAGGAGGCAGTGTGCAGCAGCTAAAATACACAAAAGAGGAATGGTGCATTGAATGGAGATGGCGCACAGAGCATAAAAGGCAAAAGAATAGAAAGCGCAAGGCATGTGTGCAGGAAGACAGTGAGGAAGACAGAGCAGGGTAGTGTAGCAGAACAGTGATGAGACTGGTAAGCCATTGATGAACATTATATCACTGTAATAAGTTTCAGTAGCAAAGATTTATATTTCAGGGTGGTAGGGAGGTGCTAGGGAGGACTGTTGTCCTTAGAGGTTCAAGTGGGTGCTTGAACACAGGGAGTTGTAGCTTCCATCTGGTTGCAGCCAGAGAAACCAGGGTGGCAGGGTGGTGCAAGGGAGAACTGTTGTTCTTTGTTTTACAGGTTGGTGCATGTGTGACTGGAAGTTGGTGTTTCCATCCAGTTGGTGTTGGAACACTTAGGGAGTTGGTGCTTCCTTCTAGTGGGTGCTAGAGAAACCAGGGAGTTGGTGCTTCCTTCTAGTGGGTGCTAGAGAAACCAGGGAGTTGGTGCTTCCTTCTAGTAGGTGCTAGAGAAAACAGAGAGTTGGTGCTCTCAGCAAGTTGCAGCTTGCAAAACAGAGGTTGTAGCCTCACAATGAGTTGGAGTTCATATGTATGATAATGTACAGAATGTAAAGATTACTTATCATACCGAGAAGAAGAGGTTTTTACCCTTTATGGGTTTCCTCAGGAAATATTTGTCTCTGTATATTTCATATGTGTGACTGATGTCAAATGTTCTATTGCTTACCTCCCTGCATTATTGTGATTGTCATCAAGTGCTCTGCAAAGAGCTTAAAATAAGCATAATTGTTTAAGCACGGTAACAACTGATTCACCCCCCCCTCTCAGTTGTCCAACAATATCAACTTAATAGACTCTTTAGGGTACCTTAGACCACCATCTTCACCATCTAAAACGGGTATTGAAGAGGGCAACGGACGGTGATAGGTCAGGGACGGTATCGTAGCACAAAGGAGTGTCCTCTCCGTAAAAACTCAATGCTTTGGGCTCACTGTGACAGCTAGGGTTAGCCTCATTGCTACACTGTCTTGAGCATCCAACAGCCATTTGGCAATAGGAGGAGGAGGATTTGGTGAAAACTTAATAAAGGTAACTAAAATCTAAAGATCTTAAGGAACCTTCAATGATCTAACCTTGGGCTTAATCATATAAAACATTTTGTGGGTTTAATAACTAAGAGTGGGTCATCTTCATAATACTTGTGCTTAAAATCTCTAAGTCTTCTTTGTAGATGTGTTGATGATAATCTCATAAATGTGATGATGCTTTGATCTTCTTGTATCCTGCACACAAATAATTAAAGTGGTTAGCTTGCTTATTGTATCTTAGTATTCTTTACTTGTAAATATTTTACACAATATTTGATTCAATTATTCTTTTGTATATCTTGTAATCATATTTGTAACGAATCACCCTTTAACTTTAGTTGACCCCTTGCCCAATCTTAGGCACTAGTCTTTGTTGCCCTAGGAAAAGGTTTGCTTAACATACTAACCTTGCATCTTGCATTGTTGCCTTAGCATCTTAGGATTGAATCCCCCCCAAACCTTAACAAACTAAAATTAACTCCTAGAACTTAACTAAAAACTAGGGACTACCCCCCTTGGCTTCCCTAGTAGTGAGCCTAGACGAAAGAGGTTCCGGTCAAAGTGACAACGTGGGCTATGAACCTAGGCATTGTGCCTCCAAGGACACACTAAGTGAGCCGAACTTAGCTCACGTTTGCAAGTGTGTATTAGGACGGCAACAGGGAGTGAGCCAACAAGTAATGGGTAGAGCTTCTCCTACTAGAAATGTGCCCCTCCTCTCAAGGTTGCGCCCTCTCCTCTAGCAAATGCGCCCTCCATCATATGTGTGCGCCCTCCTCTAGAAATGTAGCCATGCCTCCATGGAAGGCTTCTCCAAGCTCTCTCAAACCAACACAAGCTTCCTCCTCAGACCCTCATACAGGTGCGCCCTCCTCTCCTTAAGCAATGCGCCCTAGCTCTCCTCCTCTTTTCCTCTTCTCACAAGTGAAGAATGAATCTCAAAAATACACTATACCCTCCTTTAGCCTCCTTTGGCCAAGCCCTAAAAGATCAATGGCCTAGATCCAATCTAGCCTAGTCTAATCAATGGGGAGATCTCATCCAAAAATCTCACTAAGGAAACCCACTTTCCTTAGTTGCTTTATGTCTATTAATTCACCCACTTTGTAAATTAATTGTCACTTTAATGATTAAGTGACATATTTCACTTTTGACTTAAATCTCTTAAGTCAAAGTGAAATTAGAATCATAAAGTAACGTACAAGGGAAATAGTCTCCCCCTTTGTGCTTAGAGACTCATAAGCACATGGGGACCACTTTCCAAGGTACCCAAATCTCAACACTCCCTCTTACCGAGGAAAGTGCTCGTCACCACCAATCTCATCCTTGCAGAGGACATGCCTCCTGGCATATACTCGGTGAGTATGGTTGTACCCTGATCACTGAAAGTAGTCTCTGTCACAAATCTGCTCAATCTACGGGATCTATAAGTGGAACTGACTCTCCACCTATCCAAAATCACCTAGATCTCGGCGTCACACCAAAGATCTCCACCTTGGTCTCCCACCAAGGATTTCCACCTACTCTTGGCATCTCACCAAGAGTCGCTCTCTTGGCATCTCACCAAGAGTCTCCCCCTCTTGGTATCTCACCAAGAGTCATCAACTTGACCTCTCGCCAAGTATCTTCCACCTGAAGTGGATCCAGAACATGATCTGCCCATCTCAGAAGCTAAGTGAGGCTCAAGCCTTCGTGGTGCCCTGTTGCTCCTCCTCATCAACCTATGATGCTCTGAAGTTGTAGCACCAACTCTCTGTCTGCTCGGCTGCTCTGAAACTGTAGCTATCCTCGGTGGACCAGTCACCCACTCTGAAGATGTCCAGGGACACTGAGTCTAATCTCCCTCTGAATCACTGTTGTGAGTCAGTCGGTCCTCATCAACTCCGTCTCCCCATCTAATGTTGGATGGTGTAACAGCAGACAAAGTAGTCATGAATGCACACTCTCTCGCAAACTTCTCACTGAACTCTATCTCCTCTGTTGTCGTTGCTGACCCACCCTGCTACTTCTTCTTCTTGGGACACTGTCCTGCATAGTGACCCATCTCTCCACAAGCAAAGCATCTCATTGTTCTAGTGTCTCTCTTCTGCCCACTGTTGTTTCTCTCTCCTCCTTGTGGTTGGGCCCCAAACTTGGGTTCTTGCCGACCTCCACGGTCGGTCTTCTTCTTTCCCTTTGTTCAAAGAGCAAGGTCCTCATCACCCAAAACTGACTATTGTTGTTGTTGTCCAGAAGCCTCTGCCACTAGTCTAGTCTCCTCCTGGACGAAGTCATCCCACACCCTCTCCCATGTAGGCATAACCTCCCTGGAAACAATGTCGCGTACGAATGGACCCCATGGTTTGGTAAAGCTGTTCAAAGTTGTCCTCACCATAGAGTTGGGATCCACCACCTCTCTGACGGCTCCAAGCTCGTCTCTGATCTGGGTGTATCTACCAAGGAATGAAGTAACCGACTCATTCTCGAGCATGCGAATGCCCCTCAGTCGATCATGAAGAACCAACTTCTAGTTCTCATTAGAGCTCTCGTACAACTTACATAGAGATGCCCACATCTCGTATGCATAAGTCTTCCCAGTCAAGTGGGGAATAATATTATCTCTGACTGCATCACAAATGGTCCTCTTTGCCTTATTGTTCCTCTTCCTAAAATCTGCCAACAAGACTGGGGCAGTTACAGGAAGAACCGAAACAGGCACCTCAACTATATCCCATAGTTCGAGGTCCTCTAAAACAAAGACGATCCTCGCCTTCCAAGGCGACCAATTGCTAGCCCCGGCTAGCCTGTCCTCCACACGCATCTGAAATACTGACATGTCTGCCAAACTGCGCTCACTCTGATGCTCCAAATGCAAAGGAACGTTACCTCACTCCTGTCAACACAGGTGTGAAAAGAGGCAAGCGAAACCCCGACCTCACTCCTAGAAAGTGTGAAAAGAGGTCGTACACTACAGCCTCACTCCTGTCCACGCAGGTGCGAAAAGAGGTTGTCCACAAGTGTCAAAAATCAGCCCAACAAATCTGCCCACAACTGTCCACAAACATTGTCAACTAGCTGTCCAAAATCTGCCCTGAGCTGTCCAACTGGCACTAAATGAGAGTTACCTTCAGTACTGAAATTTACTCACTGTTTTGGACTGTAAACTTCTTGTCCAAAACAGCCAACAGATCTAATATAAAACCTCACAAAACTACCCACAAAAGTACTCCAAATTTCAGCAAGTCTAAGCCACCTTTGGCTCTGATACCATGTAGATTTTCTGAGGTCCTATGAGGTTGCTATCTAAGGTCTGTCCTTGACCTTAGTATGGCTCTAAGTTTCAACTGTGTGGCTGTCTTTTCTTGTTGTTTTTAGGACAGCAAACAGTCACCAAACTTTCTGTTCAATATTTGATGGTTAAGTGTTCTTTTAAGGTGCCCTTGCAAGTGTTTTCTTTACTCAATGTTAGCACATGCAATATACATTAAAACAAATAACACTACCTCTAGATCTTTAACTTTAAAATGTTGATCTACACTTCTAAGCATGCATAAAATTGACATAGGTATTTTTGGTCAACATGACCCTGGATAAACCCCCCCCACGGGGAAAACCAGTTTGGAGCAAATATATATAGAAGGCCTCAAAGAAAAATATACAACACAGGAAACATAAACAAGTGAACCTAGTACAATAGCAACCACTCTCTAGTAACTTGAAGTTCCTCGAAGACTTTCCCACAAGCCTTGTGAAGTAAGGCGCCACTTGCCTTGGTGCGCCTTCTTCCTCTTGCTTGCTTTGTCTTTATCTTGATCCTTTGCTTTGTCTGAACTCTTGCTTGCCTCTGAACTTGCCTTGTCTTTGTCCTTGCCTTTGAAGTAGCCTTCCTCTCACAAGAAAAACCTCCTCCAAGTGATGGTGCGCCCCTCCTCTCAAGTGCGCCCCCCACACATGCAAAAACTCAAATAAGGAGTGAATCCTCCCTAGCCAAGCACCCTCATCTCCTCATGAAGTGGGCCTCCTCTCTACTAGTGAGAACCCACAAAGAATAAGCCACCTCTTAGCCTGATGCACCCTCCTCCCAAGAATGCGCCCTCTCCTCAAGCTAGTGCGCCTACCTCCATAGAATGTGTCTCCTCCTCTAGACTCATGCGCCCTCACTCCACATAGCTTCCTCCATAGCACAAGAGTAAGCCAAGACCATGGGAGTGATCCAACAAGTCATGGGTAGAGCTCCTCCTACTAGAAATGCGCCCCTCCTCTCAAGGTTGTGCCCTCTCCTCTAGCAAATGTGCCCTCCATCATATGTGTGCGCCCTCCTCTAGAAATGTAGCCATGCCTCCATGGAAGGCTTCTCCAAGCTCTCTCAAACCAACACAAGCTTCCTCCTCAAACCCTCATATAGGTGCACCCTCCTCTCCTTGAGAAATGCGCCCTAGCTCTCCTCCTCTTCTCCTCTTCTCACAAGTGAAGAATGAATCTCAAAAATACACTATACGCTCCTTTAGCCTCCTTTTGCCAAGCCCTAAAAGATCAATGGCCTAGATCCAATCTAGCCAAGTCTAATCAATGGGTGAGATCTCATCCAAAAATCTCACTAAGGAAACCCACTTTCTTAGTTGCTTTATGTTTATTAATTCACCCACTTTGTGAATTAATTGTCACTTTAATGATTAAGTGACATATTTCACTTTTGACTTAAATCTCCTAAGTCAAAGTGAAATTAGAATCATAAAGTAAAGTACAAGGGTGATAGTCCCCCCCTTTGTGCTTAGAGACTCATAAGCACATGGGGACCACTTTCCAAGGTACCCAAATCTCAACAGAGTTGACTATGATGAGACTTTTTCTCCAGTAGCCCGATACACTTCCATCTGTTCTATCATTGCACTAGTTGCTTCCATGGGTTGGAAGCTACACCAGATGGATGTAAAGTCAGCCTTTCTCAATGGTGAAATTGAGGAAGAAGTTTATATCGAACAGCCAGAAGGATTCGTTATACACAACGAAAGATCTCATGTGTGCAAGTTGAAAAAAGCCCTATATGGTCTAAAGCAAGCACCACGTGCTTGGTACGAGAAAATGGATGGATTTCTAATGAGTTTGGGCTTCAGCAAAAGTGTTGTTGATCCAAACCTATATTATCACATTGATGGCAATGAGTGTTTGATCTTGGTCCTATATGTGGACGACCTTTTTCTCACTGGTTCAAAGAAACTCATTGTTGAATGCAAACGAGCATTGACTACTAAATTTGAAATGAAGGATTTAGGCTTGATGCACTACTTCTTGGGACTAGAAGTATGGCAGAGGACAGATGAGATTTTTCTGAGTCGAGGAAAATATACTGTAGAGATATTGAAAAAGTTTGGTATGACAGAATGCAAATCCATGCCCACACCAATGGTGATGGATTTGAAGAAGATGAGTGATACTAATTCAGAAGAGATTGATCCACACTTATACAGACAATTGATTGGATCACTGATGTTTCTGGTTAACACCAGACCGGATATATGTTATGCAGTGAATGTGCTTAGCCAGTTTATGAGCCAACCGAGACAAACACACTTGATAGCAGCAAAACACGTATTGAGATACCTACGAGGCACAGTTGGTTATGGCCTAAGATATGCTTCCAATGTAGACTTGAGCCTGCAGGGATATGCCGATGCAGATTGGCAGGGAGCACAGTAGATAGGAAAAGCACCTCCAGTTGTTGCTTCACTTTAGCATCTGCCATGGTTTCCTGGTGTAGCAGAAAACAGAGCTTTGTGGCATTGAGTACCGCAAAGGCAGAGTACATTACATTGAGTGTAGCAATCCATGACGCAATGTGGCTTCGCAAACTTTTGACTGACTTATTCGATCATGAGATGGATCCTACTACTATTCATTGTGATAACCAGAGTTGTGTAAAGCTCTCCGAGAACCCTGTGTTTTATGACAAATCAAAACACATCGAGATAAAATATCACTATATCAGAGACATGGAGTAGAGGAAGATAGTACACGTGCAGTATCTTCCTACCTATGAGCAGGTCGCAGATATCTTCACCAAACCCCCTGCCACGACAAAGTTCGAGTATTTTCATGAGAGACTTGGCCTGGTGGAGAATGCCTCCCTAGCTAAGAGGGAGTGTTGATGATTACAGTTGCGTGAGACATCCTTCGGGACACAGACCTGAGAGAGAGCCCATGAGATGGGTGTGTGGTTCCTATCTGAGACAGAACTGGAACGTTGTGTTGACCTCCTCCTTACAGAGAGTTGAGAAGACCTCCAGATGATTCTCCTGTGTAACACAGTGGAAAAGAAGATCTGTTGATTTAGACGTGCCTCTGGCTGAGTACAGGTGAACATGTGAATTCCCATGAGTTGGGTGCATCGTTATGAGACAGAGATGAAAACAATGTATTAGCCTCCTCTGAGCAGAGAGTTGAGATGATGAACTCCAGATGACTCTCTTGTGTAATGCAATGGGAAAGAAGATCTGTTGAGTTGGACGTGCCTGTGGCTGAGCACAGGTGAATGTGATCCTAGTGGCTAAGCACTAGTGAGTGTGGTTCTCCTGTGAAACACAGTGAGATAGAGATATGGACATCCATATGGATGTGCCCCTAGTGGTTGAGCACTAGTGGGTGTATGAGATCCCTTGCTATATTGTTCAAGAGTCAGACTTACCTGTAACCCTAATTGTAATGTAAAGGGTACAAGTCGGCCCCACCTTAATGTAAAAGATAATTAATCTGGTAATTATTAATTATATTATGAGTTAGTGAGGTCGGCCCTGTTGTGCCAATAGACACTTCTATCGATAGATTCAGTCTAATATAAATAAAGGTAAATTCCCCATTGAGGACTCATATCTTAAGTGTGATTTTGGAAATTTCAGCAAGTACATCTACTTGGGAAAAGTGCGCACCTCTCTTGGGCGCTAGTCTTCTAGGGTTTGTAAGCACCCTTTTGTGTGCTAGGTTTTCTTGGTGGTGGAGGTTTTTCTCTTGAAGAATATAGCAAAGGATTGGATGGGTTTTCTTCCCTTGTTGAGAAGGGTTTCCCAGGATATTTCTTGTGTACTTGTGCATGGTGTTTCTTCGTGTGATCCTGGTTGTTGCAACAAAATTGTTTATGGTTTAAGTAAAATGCTAAAATGGAATAAACTTCATGCTTAAGCCTTGCCTATTGAAAAATCAACATGCCCAACCTACAACTTGTGCGATAATAGGTCCTTCGTGATGTCTTCTAAGCCTCCAAAGGCATATCTTCATCATTCGTCATGTGGGCCTTGGTATCCAACCAGTGGGCATCAAGCCCCATGGAAGCCCAAGCTAGGCTTGTTCCTCCAAAACTGTCCACCAGTTGGGTCCTGCAAAGACAAATGGATATGCCCTCCAAGGATCTCAAGTCAAATGCATCATGATGAGTAAATCAAATCAATAAAAGAGTCCTCTAAGCATGTACATCCAAACCCACCTCATCAAATTAAAGAATTGCTTAAAGGCCCTATGCAACTTAACAAGTTTAGGTATGGGAGGGTTGACAAGGTGACCTATTGGGTGAATCATCCCCTAGGTCAAGGAGTGTTTCCCATTTGGAACCCCCTTCTAAGGCATGTGGAAACAATGATATGGATGGGGGCAAGACTTTTGGGCATGGGGTTCATGACATTTAAGGGACCATAGTGTCTCATTTATGGGTTCCTTTGAAGAGGGTGTGTTGCACCTTCGTTTTCAATGCATCTTTTTTCCAAACCCATTTAATGACATTAATTAATTAATAATCCAAAACCTTGGGTACTCCCTATTGGTGAATAAATTAGCTTGGGAGGCAGTACCACAAGGCCACTTGAAGCTAGAGGTACACAGAGTAACATATGTAAGGAAAGAAAGGGACACCACATAAGTGTACACACCTCAACAAGTGGGGACATTTATATAATGTTAATTTGCTTTTGTAGGTCTTTGACTTTTTAGGAGAAGCGTTTCATTGCTCTCAAGACCTCTTTGGGCCGGCATCTGGAAGGTTCATAACTAGGCTTTCATCTTTTGCCATCTATCTCCCTGTTGTCGTCCTTATACACACTTGCAAACGTGAGCTAAGTCCTGCTCACTTAGTGTGTCCTTGGAGGCACAATGCCTAGGTTCAAAGCCCACGTTGTCACTTTGACTTGAACCTCATCCGTCTAGGCTTACTCCTAGGGAAGCTAAGGGGGGTAGACCCTAGTTACTAGATGAGATTTAAAATTTAAGTTCTAGGAGTTGGTTTCAATTAGTTAGAAAGGTTGGTGGAAAATCTAGCCTATGATGCAAAGGCAGCAATGCAGTGCAACAATTAATATGTCAAACAAGCCTTGTCCTAGGACAACTAAGACTAGAACCTAAGATTGGGCAAGGGGTCAACTAAGTTCAAGGGAAGTTGTTTACAAAAGGTTACAAAGATTACAAAGACTACAAGTTACTTCACAACAAGATTAGATACAAAAATAACAACTAAATACAAAGGTACAATAAGAATATCTAAGAGTTACACTACAGTTACACTAAACATGATATACAATAGACACAAAGATACAATATTAACTCAACCACTTGATTGTGCAGGAAAATGGAGATATTCAAAAGGAAAGCATTCATCAACACATCAAGCCAAGCATGCTCGCAATAGAGTGTCTCCTCAAAAAGGATGCACTACTCTATTCGACTGCTTTTCAATGGCACACAAAAATCACTCAAGACCCAACAAGACAGTGCCTCCAAGAGGATGCGCAACATCTTGGGGGATCACACCAAAAACAGGAACAACAGTTTAAATGAAAGATGCTTGAAAAGGAAAATGTTCCAAACACAGATATGACCACTTAGATAATTAGTCCACAACTCATAAAAGTAACTTGCATGTAAATGTAAAATGTGAAATGAATGTGCTTGCAAGTGTAAATGTGGATTACCAATAGATTTGAGGAGGATAGAACCTTTAGGAGGTCCCATGGTCCTCAAATCTTCGTTCAAAACTCTTGTGGAGAACCAAACAGGGAAGAAATCAAGGTGTTAAGGTCAGACAATGGGGGTGAGTATACCTCCAATGAATTCAATGATTTTTGTGCAAGAGAAGGAAATAAAAGAGAATTGACAGTTCCTTACAACCCGCAGCAAAATGGGATCACTGAGAGGAAGAACAGGTCCATAGTTGGGGGTGCAAGAGCCATGCTACATGATCAGAGGCTACCACTCTTTCTTTGGGCTGAAGCATGCAACACTGCAGTTTATCTGCAGAACAGGAGTCCACATAGAGTATTGGGGAACAAGACTCCTGAGGAGGCTTTCTCTAAGAAGAAGCCTAAGGTTGGGCACTTCAAGATCTTTGGGTGCCTAACATATTCACATGCCCCTTCTAAGAAGAGGACAAAGCTAGAACCCACGGAAGAAAAGGGTATTTTTGTTGGGTATAGCAAGACCTCAAAAGCTTTCCGCATATACATTCCCTCCTTTAGGAAGACAGTTATGGGACGTGATGTAAGATTTGAGGAGGATAGAACCTTTAGGAGGTCACGCAATGTTGAGCAGGGGGAGTAGCAGGCTCCTCAGCTTCAGGGGAGTTCACCACAGAGTACAGTGTCATAGAGTTCAGGACCACCAGCTTTAGGGATGATTGGTTCACATGTGACAAGGTCACAGATCACTGGTCCTCAGATTAATAGTTCACAGGGTATTGTTTCTCAGTCCACTAGTTCTCAAACGACTACAGGATCATCATATTCAAGTACTCGGTCTTCAGGTGGTGGGATTGAGGAGGAGTCCCCTCCACAAATGCTACTTCAGAGAAGAGGAAGCCAAAATGGCTTCAAGACACTTTGAAGGAAGCTCAAGGATCTATGGGGAATTTCAGGAAGGCTGTTAAGGGGACTAAACCTCCAGAGAGATTTTGTAGCTATTTAGCTATGGTGAGGAGCATCAATGAGTCCGGGCCTTCCACTTTTGAGGAGGCAACACATAAACAGGTCTGGAGGGATACCATGGTGGAAGAGTACAATTCCATCATGAAGAATGATGTGTGGTAGGTTGTTCTGAGACCTGAGGGGAATTCAGTGGTGACTTCCAGGTGGCTCTATAAAATCAACCCTGCTGCAGATGGCAGCATTGAGAAGTACAAGGCTCGATTTGTGGCTTGAGGGTTCTCACAGGTAGGAGTCGATTATGATGAGACCTTCGCTCTGGTTGCTAGATAGACCTTGATCAAGGCAGTGATCTCCATTGCAGCAGAGATAGGTTAGGAGATTCACCAAATGGATGTGAAGACCGCATTTTTGAATGATCTCATACAAGAGGTGTACATTGAGCAGCCACAGGGCTTTGAGGTGCATGGGAGAGATTCTCATGTGTGCAAATTGAAGAAGGCATTATATGGATTGAAGCAAGCTCCCAAAGCTTGGTATTCGAGGATTGATACATACTTGTAGCAAATGAGTTTCGAAAAGAGTGAGGCGAATCCCAACCTTTACTAAATTGTGGTTGGTAATGATCCTCTTATTCTTGTGCTTTGTGTGGGTGATTTTTTCATTATAGGTGCAGAAAGACTCATAGATGATTGCAAGCATAGTCTTGCTTCAAAGTTTGAGATGAAAGACAGTGGACTGATGTATTATTTCTTGGGATTAGAGGTTTGGCAAGAGCCAAGACATTTTTCTAAGACAGGGCAAGTATGTTGTTGGCATTCTAAAGAGATTTATGATGGAGGATTGTAGGCCCATGTCCACACCCGTGATTACCAACTAGAAGAAGCTCAATGCTTCTGAGTCAGAGTTGGTTGATCCCACGATTTATCGTCAATGGTAGGCTCTTTGATGTATTTGGTCAACACCGAACCAGATATTTGTTTTGTTGTCAACACTCTCAGTCAGTTTATGGTTGAGCCTAGGAGAGTGCATTGGGTGGCAGCAAAACATGTGTTCAGGTACCTACAGGGTACGGTGGATTATGGCTTGGACTATGTGAGAGGGGATGGGATCAGATTGATAGGCTATACAGACTCAGATTGGGCAGGATGTGTTGTTGACAAGAAGAGTACTTCAGGGTGTTGTTTTGGATTGGGCTCAACAGTTGTGTATTGGTTCAGTCAGAAGCAAAAGTCGGTGGCTCAAAGTTCTGCTGAGGCTGAGTACATGGCAGCCAATCAAGCCAGTTGTGAGGCCATATGGCTTCGCAAGTTATTGGTTGGGATATTTGGTGTGCAGTTGAGGCCCACGGTGATTTACTGTGAAAATCAGAGTTGCATAAAACTCTTTGAGAATCCATTTTTTCATGACAGATCTAAACACATCGAGATTAGATGCCACTTCATCCAAGATTATGTTCAAAGAGGGGCAGTTGAGCTTCAGTTCATATCCACTGATGAGCAGGTAGCAGACATCCTCACTAAGGCTTTGGGAAGAGGCAAGTTTGTACCCTTCATAGATAAGCTGGGAATGGTGAGAAACACTTTCCTCGGTAAGGAGTGTTAAATGTGAAACTTCTATAACCCAACAGTATGAACTAGAAAACTCAACAATATTTCACTCATAACTTACTTTAACACTTTAAATAGATTTTCTAAACTTGTTATTTTCCTGTTATAGCTAGGTTATCTTCACAAAAATAATTAACACAACAAAAATAACTCTGATCTAAACTGCAAAAGATAACAGCAATCAGATCACACAATAAACACAAGTATTTTTGGACAAAGTCGTCCCAGGAAAAACCTAATGTGGGAAAACCAGTTCTTCTGATTTGTATTTTATTATTGCAGCAGAAATATAGAGATCTCTTACAGAAAAATCGGCCCAGCCAAACACTGAGAAGAAAAACACCAGCTTTATTCTTCCAAGAAGTAGTAAAGCTTCTGTTGTGAACCTCTACATCATCCGTACGATTCTTTGCATAAATTCTACGTCACTTGGTACGGCTACCTTCAGATCTGAAATTAATCTCTACTAACAGTGAAGGAAGAAAGGTCAACCTTCTACTGAATTCTCCTCCGTCTCCTCTGCAAACCTGTCCACCAAACCTCTCCAGCAATTTACTCTAGATCGCCCTCTCTCTTAGAGCTCAATGCTCAAGTGATGTGCCCCTCTACCAAGTTGATCTTCTTATCTCTCCAGGAGCAAGTGAAACCCTATCTCCAAAATGATTAAGGGATGAGATCATCTTGTAAAATTTTAGACCCCACCTAGTTTCAAGTCTCGCTGATTTTCAGCCAATGTTTAATGCCCAAACCCAGTTATATGACAGCCAAATAAACTCAGCATATAAACAACTTTTCAGAACTGAAACATGAGGATTCTGAACAATATTTAATGCAGAAATAAAACCATATCAGCAGCACAATACTTAGAAAATTTAACACAGTGATTTTTGGTCTAACAACGACCCTAGAAAAACCCACAAGGGGAAAACCAGTGAGAGAGGGAGTTTTTATTATTTCAGAGCTTCAGAGAAAAATCTTTTACAGCATATTCATCTTCAGAAATTTATTGACAAACTTATCTCGAAAACCGTGCCAAGTCTTCACACAAAAACTGAGCCAAACTCCTCGAAATTCATGCCAGAACTTCCTACACAAAAGTACAAGTCTGCTCCTCGATATTTGTGCCTCTTTCTTGCTGTACGAATGCCTCGAAATATGTGTCAACAGCAGCAGCAAAATTCTGGGCAATAAATGCTTGTACGGCTACCTTGAAAACTGTGCCAATCACCCAGAAATTTCACACAAAAATTATCCTCAATTTCTGTGTAACAAAACAACTGTACGGACAGTCAAAATCTGCACAGTACGGCCTGTGTCAAGTGGTTGTACCTTTCCTCGTTTTTTGTGCCAAAACTCAGTCGTACGGACTGCTGCAAATCTGTACTGTATGGCCTGTAATAAATGTTGTCCCTCTCCTCGATTTCTGTGCCAATATAAAGTTGTACAGACTGCTGGAAATCCGTATTGTACAGCCTGCAATAAATGTTGTACTCTTTCCTTGAAGTGCATGCTAGTTTGCAGCCTCGAAATGCATGCCCTAACTCTGCAAAAATGGCCTCCTTTCTCAAACTCGAATTTTTCTTCTCTTGCTCTTTCAAAAATGTTTTATCTACCCAAGAATGGGTGCGCCCTCCTACCCTAGGGCCTAGTCGACCTCATGAGGGAAGGTGAAGAGTCATCTCATCCAACGGTTGAGATTAGATGAGATCAACGATGGAAATAAATTCACTTAAGTCACCCACTTCCCCTAAGTCTCAAAAAATCACCTTTTAATTTGTCTTTCACAAATTAAATGACTAGGGTCCACATTAGGCACTTTCTCACCCCTTAGGTGCCTAGGTGATGAGAAACACTTGCCTAGGTACTTTTTAATTATTTTAACACAACCATCATCCTCTCAATGAGATGGATGGCCAAGATTAAAAAACCATCACTTAAATTATTTTCACTTTTAACTTTAGAAAAAGTGCTCAATAAGTCAACATTAAAATATAACACATTTAAGTGACTTTTTCCTAAGTAAACTTTAGGAAAGAGATTAACCCATCAACTTGGCTAAGTTTCATTGTCCCCTACCATGCAAAGATGCCACACATGGAAGAAGACCTTCTGAGTTACTCTTCTCAACATTAAAAAGTGTACCTAGGACAAGTGTTTCTCACATAACCTAGGTGCCTAGTATGTGGGAAAGTGTCCAATGCAGTCCCTAGCACATTAACTTTATGAGAATATAAAATTAAAAGTGACTTTGAGAACATTTCATGAAAAGGGTGACTAAAGAGACATTTAATCACCACCATTGATCTTGATGGCCCAAGATATAATCTTAGCCATTGGATCATGTGACTCTTCATTGGAACTCTCAAAAGATAAACCTAGAGAATGAGGCACACAATAGTCATTTGTGAGCATTTGAATGAGAAAAGAGAAAAAGAGAGTCGAGCAAAGAAGAGGAGGCGATTTTGAAGATAGGGCAAGATTTCCAAGGCAAAGTTTGGCATGCAAATCGAGGAGAAACTTCAGCATTAATTGCAGGACGTATAGTATGGATTTCTGAGCGCCATACAGCAAGAGATTTGCAGCCCGTACAGCACAGAAATCGAGGGACAGTTTGGCACAAATTTTGAGGTAGCCATGCATCAAATTTTGGCACAGAAATCGAGGCAGCTGCTGCACACGATTTTTTGGGCACATTTCCATACAGTTCATACAGCAGCAAGCACAAAAATAGAGGGTCGTACAGCACAGAAATTCTGGGCATGAATTTCCTGGAGTTTTGGCTCTGATTTTGAGAAGGTTGCTTGGCACAAAGTTTGAGATAAGTTTGTGAATTTTTTCTTAAGTATCTTGCTGTAAAAGAACTATTTTCTTTGAGCTCAGAATAATAAAATCCCCTCTCACTGGTTTTCCCCTTGTGGATTTTTCCAGGGTTGATTTGACCAAAAATCTTAGTGTTTATATTGCTGAATATGTGCATTTATTTCCGGTTCTATTTGTTGTTAAGAGACTCTTTTGTTTCCTGTTACAATTTTCTGTTTATGCTAATATTATTTACAGCAGTGAAACAAATGTGGGTTGGGCATTAAACAGTGAAAAATTGTTGAGCATTGAAACCAAGTTGGGGTCTGAGAAAAAATTACACCCCTTTCAAGGAACTACTGGTAGTACCCATTTTCCCTAGGAGTGACAACACGGGACTAGGATGCCCAAGATGGCCACCAAGGTGAGCAAAAAGCATAACTTCTGAGCTCATGATTCATTATCCAACGTCAACCTATGATCATTATTCAAATGCCCAATGCATTAAATATGACACTTTATATGAAACAAGGACTAATGTACCTTATAATGTGTTGGAACTTGGGACACCATCTCCCAATGAGCCTTGTTGATTGTGTGTGATGAGCCATGTTGGTGAGGAAGAGGCATATGAGGGGCTGCCAAGCTGCTCTCTATGGACATGCAGATCATAATGGTCGTCCAGATCACTTTCTTCATTCCGGGCCATGAGACATGATCTCCTCTAGTTACCGCTAGGTGAGAGGGGGTAACATGAAACAAATAAGCTTCATGGTGAATAACTTCTCTAATTTTCAGCACTTGTGGATAATCTATGGTTAATGGGTAACAGATGAGTATTGAGGCATTGGATACCCTTGTTAAATCTTGTGACACCTTTTAGGTTTGATCACTTGCCAATTAACTCCATTGATATAGTTGAATAATGGTGAATGAATAACATATCTCATGTTTCATTTACATGTCAATGGTTGGATGTTAAATCTAATCATTAATGTTGTTTCCTTCTTGCAACACATGTGCTTTATGGATCTCATTTTGAGCTATTGGCTACTTTGTTAATGTGTGATATTGAGCAAGTTATTTCCTTGTCTCTTGTAATTTTCAGCATAACACAAGCCTACAACATAACTCACGATCTTTAAAATCTTGTTCTAATCTAAGTGGATCAATAACAATTTTACATTGCTCAACTTGTTGAATAATTTCCACTTAATCTCCTTGTCCTCAAGCTAGAAAAACTCTCTCTTACAACAAATTAGCTTGGTTGACCTTTAGGAACACCCTAGGCTAGGAATCCCCTTTCCTTTAGTCTAAAGAGTGGAGCAAGGCCACCAAGGTGACAGTGGGTGGCTTGCTTTAGAGTTACCTCTAGGCTCTCCTGCTAAGGTTAGGACTTTTCCTTCTAGGAAAGAGTTTGAGTAGTAACACATCCTATAGAACATAATCATAAGACCATGATAAACACAAGAAACTCCAGGGTTCCCTCACCAAGAAGTTTGATATCATCTGCCACCATGATCATGCTAAAAACCCCTTGTGTGTTGAACCACATGTTGGAAATCAAAGGAAGAGTAGGGTGCTCATCAAAGTAAAGTCTCTAATCCATCAAGAATGATCATAGGTACCAAATAGACACCAGAAAACAAAGGGAATTTTATCCAGGATAAGCGATCCATCCATCACGCCCAAATGTTGCCATGAAAACCCTAGGATGTTGGAAATGTGCCAAGGAGGTGGGCGCTCTATAAGAAGAGTTGTCTATCATGTCTAATATCACTATAGAAGTACAATAGACACTCTAAAGTCAAAGTCACTCCATGAGAAGATATCAACCTCAAAACCCTAGCTCAATCCCCCCAAGGTGCTCCAAAGTACAGCAAGAGGTGAGAACTCCATAAGGTAAGTTGTCTATCTTATTAAATAGGATCAATGAAGTACAATAGACATGAGAAAGACTATAACGTTCCTTCTCAAGGGTGAGATAACATATCGCCTCCAAATTCTAGCTCAATCCCCCAAGGTGCTCCTAAAAGTGACCAATAGGTGAGAACTTCATGCAATTACTTGTATATTTTGTTAAGAGTAATCAATAAAACATAACAGACATAAGAAGTACTAGAGCGCTCCTCTAAAAGAGAAAGAATCAACACATCATCTCAAATACTCTAGGGAACTCCAAACAAGTCAAGGAGCAAAACCATAAAGTAATAGCATAATCACCAAGTGAACAACATCCTCCATATAATAATGCATGGAACCATGAAGCACAATCATCAGGTGAGCTAATCCATGCAACATGCACCACCAAGGAACATATCATCCAAGCATCATCAAGGTAATCCACCACAAAAAACCAAAGAAAGCAATCAACACCATCAAAAGCATCAACCAAGTGTTCCATCAAGGAGGACCACCATGCTCATCCATCATGGAAGATCATCACATGAAGGACTACTCTCAAGCAAAATAAGTGTGTGTATCTATAGTCCCTCAACATCCCTGCAAGTTACCCCTGAAATATGCTTTTACCACTCATGTCAACATGACTGGTAACAAAGCTTATTGTGGCATAGCTCCATTTATCTTAATCATTTACAAATCACTCTCTTAGCGTAGCCCCTTGACTCCATCTGCCCCATATTGGATAGGCACTAATCCCTTGTCCTTCATCACCACATTATTTTTACTATGCTACAAAAAAACAATGTTTTGCTAAGCTATCTCTTCACATCACCTTGAGCCTCATTGTCATAGCCTTAGCAATCCTACTTAGGGATAACCCCCTTGTGTTGGAGAAGAGCCAACCTAAAGTGAAAGAGGGAGTCACTGAGGTTACAGCAGACAGCCCCTCTAAGTTGCCCTTGGGTTTTCACTTTGTGCTTGGGACTTTTACACATATAAGTGAAAGTTCGGGAGGTAACAACTGACTTTTCTAGAAGCAAGGAAGCCAAATTCTTAAAATTAGTGGAAATCCACTCGCACATAAAGACTTTTATAGCCATGACAATGGAGATAGTAGGTGCTCAACAGAATCAGGTCCTCAACAAATTGAATCAGCTGGAAGGGAGACTGGACCATATGGATCAGAAATATGATAATCTCAACCATGAAATTTGGGGGTCAGAGGCAAGAAGTAAGGTAACAGGAAAAGGAAGAGCAGCCTGGGAAGACGAAAAAAGAGGAGCTGGGCCATGAGGAGGAAATCCAGTCTGAGGTAGCTGCCAGGATCAATCCAGAGGAGGATATACCTCCAAACTTCATCAATGTTGACTCAGACTCTGATGATTAGCCCTAATCATTCCAGGTTTTTGTTTTTTCCATAGGGTTGTGTTGTCTTTTTTCATAGGGTTGTGTTGTGTTGTGTTGTCTTTGTATGCACACACACACACAGTCATGTTTGTCATAAGAAATTCTGCTCAGTTACAGGTTATCAGTATTGTAAGTCTTCATTATCTACCACACTTGGCAGCATCTCAGAACAGCCTATTTTGAAAATTCCGATGCTCTGTTTTCATGGATAATAGGTCGCAGCAGGGTCTGTAAGTAACTCTTCTTGTACTATATTAATAGATTTTGGCTAAATTACAAAAAACAAAAAGAAAAGACAATCAACCCCAAGCCACCTTCTTACTTTAAGAATATTTTTTTTGCTTACCGCAAGTTATGTTAAAACACAACAGTCAGTGCACTATGACCCTAAGACAGCTAAGGTAATGGCATTGCCTTGTGACCATTTTGGAAGCCGTGACTTGATAACAGCTAGATCACCAGCGATTTGTCATATTTAGTTTTTATTTTTCATAATGAAAGTTTACCTTCTTAAAGAAAAGGTACAGTCAAGCAAAATACTAAATAAGTCCAATTATTTGGATCCCCAAGCAGTTCACAAATGCTAAATAAGTCTAATTATTTAGATCACCAAGCAGTTCGTGTATGTACTCACACTTACTAACTCTAGAAAAACCAGAAATTCAACAGAAAGGTTGGAACTTACCAGCATATGGAATTAGCATATTGGCCTCCTGGACTTTGGCCCCAATTGTCATAGTCATTGTAATGCAACGTGATTGTGCAATACTTACTGCCCAAAGAAAACGTTCAGGATCACGAGCAAGGCGCCTCAGTTTAAATGGAGCATCTGCACACTAATAGAGTAGTAAAAGCTGAATTCTCTAGGTCTTCAAGAACAAATGTAACGTCAAAAAATTTATAGGACTATAACAGAAACCCTAATAAGCAATTGATGGTATTCAAATAAAGAATAAAAAATAGCACAAATTTAATTGTAAGACCAAAGACCATACCCAGTGTTCTCTCCAAAAGTTCCTTGCACGTTGTTGCTGCATTCTAATCATGCTAGCCAAATTTTCATCTTGTAGTTCAAGAAGTTCCTCCTGAGATCATAAACTTCTCTCCTGAGTTTACGTATGGTATTTGAAAAGACTTCCCACCAAATTCCAAAAGATGCACCTCTTCAAAAATCATAAAGATGCAATCGTTCTAATCTATTTTCCCAAGCATAATACTACTCCATTGAAACTTGATTTGTCTCGGATGTTTTTCAATGGTTTCTTCAATAAATAATATTGGAAAACAGCATAAGCAGTCAAGATGATTACTCGTCATACTACAAAATAAAAATTCAAATGACAGAAATTTATGATGGAAGTACAAGAACCATCATGATTCATAACAAAAAATGGAGATGGAACATTGAAAATATACATATAAGAATTTAACTGAGGTGGGAATAAAAAAATAAAAATCTACCCCAATGCCTCTAACGATTACAGAGATCTTAAATCAGCAAAATGAAAATATTTACAAGAATGAATGAATTCTCCAACTTGAAAAGACTTATTAAGAATGGTGCAAAGACAGAATGTCATGAACATGATGTACATGCTTCTTTTAAAAGTTTATCCAAAAAAACACTAACTGGTCCCTATGATGTACATGCTTCTTTCAACAGTTTATCCAAAAAAACACTAACTAGTCTGTATGATGTACATGCTTCTTTTAACAGTTTATCCAAAAGAACACTAACTAGTCCCTATGATGTACAAGCTTCTTTTAACAGTTTATCCAAAAAAAACTAACTAGTACCTATGATGTACATGCTTCTTTTAACAGTTTATCCAAAAAAACACTAACTAGTCCCTATGATGTACAAGCTTCTTTTAACAGTTTATCCAAAAAAACACTAACTAGTACCTATGATGTACATGCTTCTTTTAACAGCTTATCCAAAAAACACTAACTAGTCCCTAGAATCAGGAGATAAAAGGGCTTGCATCTGTTCCAATGTACTGTTTGCAATTATAAATGGCATGTGCCAACTAAATCAGCTTTGGAAAATGAAAAAAAAAATGAACAAATACCTAAAGGAACAGGCGTAAGAAGACTATATATGTAACACTGGAAGCAATCAAATTCACTGTTGTTGTAGCTTGTTAAGCTCCTCATTTTTCAGTGGAATATTCTGTCCAGCTTGATTTTATTTGAGTTAGGTTTGCATAGGCATCATTTACTCAGTGATAAAATAATTTTATTAATGTCTACAAATGACCAAACGAGAAGGTCAATGGGACAAGGAAGTACAATCAGGTATAATAAAACTGCAGGGGTGCAAAAGGCTACTCCAAAAAGAAGAAAATAAAATACAAGTGACTAAGTAATACAACAAAGAACTAATAAAAAAGAAAAATCATATAAAGAACAAAACCTCTGTAGCAAGAAGTAAATTTGTGCTTTCCTTGACGCTAGGTAAAAAGTCACCATAAAGCTGCCAGAAATTATCCTTGATGTCAAAAGCCAACAAAAGGAGACAAGCCAACCTCAAGTCCCAGTCAGTCTGCAACAATTACAACAAATGAAAATATAACCATCTATACATCATGAAAACACATCACCACTCATTGAAGAACAGAATCCTATATCTATTAAATATTCTTAAAATAAGAATTAATGCAAGAAAATATTAAGGACAAGTTCATATAATATTTACAGACAAGGAGTATGAAAAGATTATTGTTTGTATTGGTGGACCTAACAATAACAACACAACGGAAATTTTGAGCACTCACTGGCTTTGGAAGTATCTTTGATTTGTAAGACACTTGAATACTAATCATTCTAAACATACATGTAAAAATAGCAAGCATTCATATGCAATGTTGCCAGAGCGCAGAGCAGAGCGGGAGCGTTTTTAGGGAGCGGAGTGTCGGGAGCATCATTTTCAAAAAATCCTCGGGAGCAAAGCATTCCGGGAG
>ML783945.1:70158-80545 GCA_009831015.1 Picea engelmannii | reverse complement strand
ATGCATGTACTAATTTTGTCATACACAAAACTACTTGCTAGAGCACCCAAACAGAGACAACAACCATAACAAATCAGCAAAACTAAAAACTATTGTTGGCTGTTATAAAACAGCAGAAATTAAAAGACAAGACAGCAAGAAACCTAGAGTCTTAGCTTGGTCAAAGACAGACCAAGAAGACAGCTGATAGGACCTGGAAAATTCTACATAAACAACCTATAAGAACCCTTGAAACAGCCTTGTACCTGTTGTACCTGCTGCTCCAATACTTCAAGTATGTTGTCCTTGCTAGTTGTGGTTGCCAGCCACCTCAAATGGTTGTCCTGGGCATAAATCAACCCTATAACCTTGTTGTCCAAGGTTTGCTCCTGCTGTCCTAAAGTTTGTTGTCTTAGCCCTTGTTGTTGCCCACTTGCCCGCCTTCAAATGGCACTGTTCCAGCCTTGTAGTATGCTGCTCGCTGCCACGAGAATGCCCCAAGGGCCTGCGGCCTTACCTCTCCCATAGTCTGAGTCTTCTACCTCAACTTCCTCGGCCTAATTCTCTATTGCGGCTGCCACAATTAGGGTTGTGGGTGAGGGTAGGCTTGCTCCTCAAGCCTACGACTACCCTCCTCTAGCAGCCAGCCCTTTCTCAACCCTACGCCTCCTCCTCGGCGGCTCCTCAAAGGTAAGACAGGCCTGCGGCCTCACTCGGCAAACTTCATCAAGGTACCTTCCCAAACATAAGAGGAAATCACAGAAATATGAAGCTTAATAGCTTCTCTCCATGGCTGGGAATGTTTCCTAAATGCGCAGAAATCTCAGACCACTTATTCCTCCATCTCTCCACATGTATTTGTCACAATGACTTGGATTCTTATTTATACATGCCCAAGGGTCTTGTGTTAAAGATTCTCTTTACAAGTCATATCACATGTAGGCTCTATGTGGGTGTGAAGCCCCATCACAAACCCCCAAAGCCCATCACCAAGCCCAAGAGGCCCCGGCCTCATTTCTAGGCCAATTTTGACGAAACAAAACGCTAAACTAATGCCAACGAAATTTCCCACAAGCCTGGCACCATGGCTTCTAGTGGGAATACCTCTCGAAGCTACAAAATCAATAGTTATTTATTGCACTAATGGTAAAGGCCGAAATTACAATAAATGGAATACTAGAATATAAGTAAAACACTGCTAAATTGCTCAAAACTCTTCAAATTGACCTTTATAATTCTAGATCTAACCAGGAATACACAAGCATGCAAGGATATACCAAATCTACTACATGCAAGTGTGGGTTTGTTGCATGCAAGTCCAAATATGTTGTCAGATGGAAGATACGTTGCATGCACGGTGAAATATGTTGCATGCACTGAGAATATGTTGCATGCAAGTCCAAATATGTTGTTGGATGGAAGATACGCTGCATGCACGGTGACATATGTTGCATGCACTGAGAATACGATGCATGCAATGGAATTACGTTGCAAATGTTGTCACTGATGAATGGTGAATCTCCTGTGGATAAATCTGGCTACATGCACGGTGAAATATGTTGCATGCACTGAGAATACTAGATATGTTGTTGTCAGATGGGATAGCGTCCCTCCTGAACCTCCACACCTCCCTCTAGATCAATCTTGTAACTCCCACGCCCTCCAAGCACCCAGGGCGAGTCCCTGAACCTCTTTGACTGAAGTGAATCCCTCTGAATGTATCCAATATTGTATCTGTTGCAATCATGAAGAATGATGGAGAATCTGGATGATCCTCCTGACTAACTAGGGTGTGTCTTCCAACACCGAAATCAATCACTGTGGTGGTTTCTCCCTCGAAATCCACAAAGTCGCCCGACTTCTCTCTACAATCCAATTCTCAATCTCAATATTCGATAATCAATGGAATTAGCGTTATCCTCCCCTTTATACTTGATCCTCATTACAATTCCTCGTTCACTTTATTTAATTAAAGTGACTTTTCCTAAGTTTGACTTTAACTATTCTTTTAAGTCACTTAATCACCTTTTTCCCACTTTATTACTTAATGCCACTTTCAACTTAGACTTTTTTGGTAAATGACACTAAATAATTCTTTTATTCCCTTTTTCTCTCGACTATAGCCTACGGGAATTAATATAGACTCTTGAGTCGTTCCTCCTAGAGTCATCACTAGGAAAGGGACATTACAGTCCTCCCTTCCCGAGATTGCTTGTCCTCAAGCAACTGCAAGCTAGGGTGTTGTAGAATCTGCTCTCCCTCCCATGTAGCATCCTCAACTGGCAGACCTCTCCACCTAATCAAACACTCCCTAATAATCCGACTCCTCAACTTTCACTCCCTGATCTCCAAAACCTCCTCGAGGTCCAACTCCAACTGACCTTCCTCATCTAATGGGGGTAACTCCATGGAAGTAGTAATTTGTTGTCCTAAAGCCTTTTTAAGGCATGACACATGAAACACATTATGGAGTTTACTTCCTTCTAGCAACTCGAGCTTGTAAACTACCTCCCCCACTCACCTAATAATCCTGTAAGGGCCATAGAATCTTGGCTTCAGTTTCTCTGCCCCACTCCTTTTCAACAAAGACTGTTTATAAGGTTGTAGCCTCAAAAATACCAAGTCTCCCTCCTCGAAGTTGCGCTTGACCCGATGCTTATCTGCAAATATCTTTCGTTGATTCTGGGCCACCTGTAAATTCTCCTTAAGGATCTTGAGGATCTCCTGACTCTCCTATATCCAATCTTTGGCTTTAGGAGCCCTACTGTCCCCAAATACCACATCTACAAATGATGGAGCATTGTATCCATACAATGCTCTAAAGGGTGTCATCCCAATGGACATGTGATAGGTAGTGTTATAACAATGTTCGCCCATGTGTAACCACTTAGTCCATGCTCGTTGTTGCCCCCCCACAAAGTCCCTCAAATATCCTTCCACCCACTCGTTTACAATCTCGGTCTTCCCCTCTGTTTGTGGATGATAGTCGATGCTTGGTGTCAACTTTGTACCTACTAACCTGAGCAGCTCTTGCCAGAAAGCGTTGATAAATCTATTGTCCCTGTCACTGACTATGTACGTCGGCAATCCATGAAGTCTGAAAACCTTCCTAAAGAACAACTCTAAGACTTATGTTGCCTTGTACTCTGAAAGTATCGCAAAAAAATGTGTGAACTTGTCAATCTATCGACCACTACATAAATACAGTCTCTACCCTGCACCTTGGGTAGGCCCGTGATGAAATCCATCGAAATGCTCTCCCATTTCTACTCTGGGATGGGTAACGGCTAAAGTAAACCTGCAGGATGTGCCTGCTCTGACTTGTTCTACTAACAAATCACACACTCTCTGAAGTGCCTCAACACATCATCTTTGAGACCCTTCCACGAGAATCTCTCCCTGATTTTCCTGTAGGTTTTAAAATACCCCTGATGCCCTGCTAGTGGCGAATCATGTGTTGCATTCAAAATCTTCTTTTTGAGCCCAGATTCTGGAACCAAGTAAAATCCGATCTTTATAGAATATGACATCGTATAAGACTCGATATCCTATCATCATGTACCTGTCCATCCATCACCTCACAAGCGAATTGGTTCTTGGAGTACAAAACCAATAAGTGAGCCTTCCAATCAACTAATATCTCTAATGATGAACAACTCGCGAGTATAGCCCCCTCCTCCAACTCAATAGTATGCTCAAACCCTCTGTCTGGAGGTCGCCCTGGAGGAATCTGTCCAAAAACCTAGTCATGCTTCCCCAACAATTCTTGTATCTATGTGTGGTACCTCTGTCTACCATATGATGCTCTTTGCGTAGTGATCAAGCCCTCGGCTACATATGCTACATCACTGTGCCTGAATATTCTCTCCATCCTCTTCACTAAAATTGTCCTCGGTTTCCTATTGGACATTCCCCTCAACACAACCTCCTTGCCCTCAGCATCTGTGAATCCCATCTCCAAAGTCTGGCAGTTCATGGTGATCTTGCCTAGCGAATACAACGACTGGACCCCCAAGACTATATATGTATCAAATAGGTCAACTACATAAAAAACACCGATCACCGAGTAGTTGCCTAATTTCAATTCCAAATTCAAAATTTTGTCTTGACAGATCATGTTGTAGCCACCTGCTACTACTATGTTGAATCCCTCAAACTCCTCTGTCTGCAAGCCTCTCCTGGCCACCAATGATGCATTAATAAAGTTGTGGGTCGCCCCATCATCCACCAAGGTCGTGACTCTCTGCCCCTAAATGACTCCCTTGATCCTAAGGGTGTTGTATTGGGGAGTTCTTGATAGAGTTGTTATGACACCACCCTTAACCGACGCACATGGCTTTTCCTCCTCACGTGGCGGTGCCCCCATCTATGGTTGTGTCCTCTCCCCGGGTTGTGTCTCATGAGGATGCTCCTCTCCTGAGCTTTGGAATCACTGTCATGTGTAGGTCCTACTGTCTCCTCATCGCTATCTGAGACCACCTCTATATAATGGACCTTGCCTTTTCCCAGCCCCTGTGGCCTGGCACCCAAGGCTCTTTGCATGTGAAGCAAAGTTTCTTCCTCATTAACTCCCGTCGAGTCTCAACATCAAGCTTATCCTTCCCTTTCCACTCCCTCTGAAAGGGTTTTTGGTCTTTGTTTCCTTGTGGGATGAAGGGTTTGGAAAAGTTCTTGTGCTTCGGCATTGCATCCTCCATGTCTCTAGTGCATATGATAGCATCCTGCAATGTGTGTGCTTTGAATGCTTTCACCCATCCTCTCAACGGTTCTGAGAGCCCCTCGATGAACAACATAATCAAACATTGCTCTGACACGTCTGATACTGTCATTGCCAACCTATGAAAGTCTATAAAGAATGCTTGGGCTAACCCTATATGTTGCAACTGTGCCAAATCTCTGATGTGAATCTCTGGATCCTTTTTATCAAGAGATCCATAACCTTCTTTGCGAACTCCCTGTAAGATGTAATGTGATTGTGACCTGTTATCCCCAATTCCTAGGGATAACTAAGGAGATGATGTCTCGAGGCCCTCAGGTTGCAGACATGGAGTGCCAAGAGATATATGGCTGACAGCATCCACATGCACAGGCAGAGACCCGCATCACCACCACACCACCTTAGTTCATCATGATGGCGTTCACCACATCAGCTTGCTTCTGGAAGACAATGGGTCTTGCTCCATGAAGTACAAGTCGGGTATTGTGGTAAGTGTCACTTTAATATTTGAGGCATTTTGAGTATGTTTTTGAACTGCTTTTGATTATGTAACGTCTACTTGGAAATTATGTTTTTTTCCTTGTTTCACCTTGGTGGTTGACATTGTGCCCTACTAAGTGGTCACCCTTAGGGATGGGTTTTCTACTGGGAGGTCCCCTTGACAAGTCATCGTGCCATTCTCGATCATACTTATCACTTTCCACATTTCCTCCTCTGATCTCCCTAATCTTTTGGGATTTTCGGGTGCACTGATCCAAGAAGGAGTTGTCCCTCATTTCATGGGAAGAAGGGGTTTAAGGCCCAGAGGGAATGTAGCTAGAAAAAGACAAAATCCAAGTCATAACCTTCCAGATGCTCGCCCAAAGAGGTCTTGAGAAAAATGAAATGTTTCTCCTAAAAAATCAAAGACCTGCAAAAGCAAATACATATATATATAATGTCCCACTTGTTGAGGGATCTACACAAGTGCGTTACAAGCTTGATTTTACCCCTATGGCACTCTATGTACCTCTCCCTTCAAGTGACACTATGGTACTGCCCGCCAAGCTAATATTTACCCATAGGGACTACCTAGTTGTTTTGAACCTTAACTAATTAATGGCAATAATTGGGCTTGGAAAAGGGATGCATTGAAAACGAAGGTACAACACACCCTCTACAAAGGCACCCATAAATGAGACACTACGAACCCTTGTATGTCACAAACCTCATGCCCAAAAGTCTTTCCCCCATCCACTTCATTTTCTCCACATGACTTAGAGAGGGGTCCACCTGGGAAGCACTCCTTAACTAGAGGAATGAATCACCCAATAGGTCACCTTGTCAACCCTCCCATACCTAAACTTGGCAAATTGCATAGGGTCTTTGAGCACTTGTTTAATTTGATAAGGTAGTTTTTGATGTACATGCTTGGATGGATCTTATATTAAATGTGATTTACTTGCCATGATGCTTTGACTTGAGATCCTTGGAGGGCACACCTTTTTGTCTTTGCAAGACCTTGATGATGGATGTTTTGGAGGAACAAGCCTAGCTTGGGCCTTAATTAGGACAAGAAGCCCACAGGTTCGATGCCATGGCCCGCACATTGGATGATGATGATAGCCTTCGGAGGCATGAGAGACACCTTAGAAGACCTATCCTAGCCCTTCATCACCCCAACGACTTGCCTTTGGAGGCTAGAGCACTACATCTTGGGGCTTGACGTCTTGTTGGGGGCTAGGGTTTGGACTCGTGGTGTTGTTGACTTGACACTTGGCACCTTTTTTATGGAGAGAAGCCTTGGCTTGATGGAGGAGACTCTAGCACACAAGGAGGAGGCCTCTGGAGGCCCAACGTTTCATCCCCAAGCTCAACGACTTGATCTAAGTGCCAAAACGTTGCCCTAAAAGGGTGACGCCATGCTTTTTTTAGGGTTTTATATTGTGCAAATTAAGTTTTAAAGTTGTAAAGGGGCAAAGTAAGGGTGGTTGGCCCCCTACTTTGTGGTTTACCCTATGTTAAGTGGACAAACACTTTTTAGGAGATTTGTATAAATAAGGATCATTTCTATTTCATTTACATCATAGCTCTCCCATTGTGAGAGGACTACTTGGCTGAAATTTGTGCCCCTATTGGGCAAATTTATTTTCTCTCTCTCTCGTGTGATATGGTTTAACTCTTGTCTTATGCAATGAAGTGGTGCGGTATCTCTTGCAGGCTCTTTCTCTTACTTTGATGGTGAAAAATACTTGGTAACTAGGGTTTGTCTTGGTATTTTTTGGAATTGGTAAGGAAAATCTGCACTTTGTTAGGTTTCTTTCTTGTTCCATAGTTGTTATTGGCTAAATCCTTGGAGGAGTATAAGTGTTTACAACCTCCACCAAGTTTTATCATTATTGTCTGTTGAAAAGGCTATTGCAAAGGTTGCTGGGAGGAGTTAAAGGGTTTACACCCTCCTAGACTTTACCTTGTTAGGGTTGCTATCTCAAGGGAGTAAAAGGCCTTACACCCCTTGAGATTTAGTAGACCTAATTGAATACAAGAAGACTCCATAACCCATTTGGAAAGGCACTAATCTTTATTTGAATTGGTAAACGTGATTTAGAGAGATATTGATTTTGTTCAAGATGGAATCTTTTCTTGATGCTTTAAGCTTGTTAAAGCCTCTAGGGTGTCTTGATTGGCCTAGTATTCTTGGAGCTACAACTGAATAAAAGCTACAGCCATTAGGGTTGCAGAAAACTACTCTATATTTTTTATTTTAACTTGCATTTCAACCATGGAAATTTGCCAGTGAACCATTGTTGTCATTCTACAGCTAATTGGTGAATTTTTTGTCAAATTACTTGCTTATTTTCGCGGTTGAAACTTGTTGTTGTAGAAAATCTTTGCTACAGCCTACAACCACTTGGCTGTTACAAACATACTCTGAAAACTTCATACAACAGCCCTCTAATACCACTAAAGTTTGTGCTAAAGTATTGGAAACTAATCTACTTGTTTTATGCTTCATTTCTCAATAAATCTTTGATGCTTTGAGTGGTTATATCTGCAGTAATTAGCTTTGTTCCTTGCTGATATATATTCTTGTTTACTGCAGTAGTTTGGGACAGCAAGCTTAACTTGCTTGTCCACTTAATCTTTGAGCTTGTATACTTGTCTCTTTTTGTGTCTTGGGCAGGTACAACAATCTTCTGCAAGTACTCAAGCACATAGCAACCATTAACCATCTCTGAGACTTGTTTCCAAGCCACTTTCCACTTAGTAGTTTGACCTATAGGGGTATCACTTCCATAACAACACTTTCCGTCTCATTTCCCCCTAGGGCCACCCAAGATTCCCCCCTTGTGTAGGATTTCTCCTTCACTAAAATGAGGGGAGGATTTATCTAAGGTGATAGTGGGTAGACTCTCCCACAATTATCGTCATCTCGTTGATTGGGTCGGGCTTTGCCCTGTTAATGTTTAAGCCATTATTATAGTTCTTTGCATTTCAATAGATAACAATAGCATAATGCAAGATCACTGAGAAATACACAATCACAAGAGACACAGCGTTTATCCTGGGAAACCCTCTACGAGAAGAAAACCCAGCAAAACTTCCTTATTATAGATAGCCAATACAATGCCAAGAGATAACTTAAACTAATGCAGAAGATCCTCTCCCAAAAGATGCGCCACTCTCTCTCCTTCTTCTCTAACTGCAGTTCTGAAACTTGTCTCTCAATGAGCAAGTCAGTTGTGTGTCTAAGTGAGGTGCTAGCCTCCTTATTTATACAAGACTGGCACGTGTGAAGTGTCTCTTCACTGGCAGGGCCGACTTCTCCAACTGGGTGGTTATAACCACCTTTATTATATTTCGGGGCCTCTTGATATATTCTGGGCCGACTTCTTCTTTTACCTTTTACAATTACATTATGACCAATCCGCAAAAGGGGATTTGGTCCTTTTWCAATAGCCGACATTATCAATCCACAATGGGGATTGATCCAATGAATAATATATCAAATAATAATAAGAATACACTTTACAGTTACATTATTTTAACACTCCCCCTTAACAAGAAGGGTATTCTTCAACAGCATCAGGTGAGAGAGAGAGGACAACATCACCAATAGCATCAAGTGGGTGAGAGGACAACATCATCAATATCATCTTGGAACACTAACTGGCGTATCTATAAATCATCGGAAGTTTTCTTCATCAGTAGCATCCTCATTCTCAAAGGAATGCAATCATCATCTGCATCAATATCTATTAGTATAAAACTAATACATCATCATCATCATCACAGCACGAGGTTGGCTCATCATAATACAGGACTGGCTTTACGTCACAGCTGTAAGGCTGGAAGCTCAGTACTCGTCTTGCTTTACGTCACAGCACTCAAGCTGAAAGCAAGATACTAGACTGGCTTTACGTCACAGCTTCTCAAGCTGGAAGCACATTACTAGTCTCATCTCAACGTCTTGCTTTACGTCACAGCACTCAAGCTGGAAGCAAGATACTCATCCTGCTTTACGTCACAACAATCAAGCTGGAAGCAAGATACTAGACTGGCTTTATGTCACAGCTATCCAGCCGGAAGCTTAGTGCTAGTCTCATCACATCATCTTGCTTTACGTCACAACCATCGGGTCGGAAGCAAGGTACTCGTCCTGCTTTACGTCACAACCGTCAAGTCGGAAGCAGGATACTAGATTGGCTTTACGTCACAGCTATCCAGCTGGAAGCTCAGTACTAGTCACATCACATCATCTTGCTTTACGTCACAATAGTTAGGTCAGAAGCAAGAGATGTCTCATCACAGCAACTACTCCCCCTTTAGAGGAAGGTCCTTTCGGACTATACCAAGCTTATCTCGAAAGTGCTCAAACTTTATACGAGATAGAGGCTTAGTCAGCACATCAGCAACCTGTTCATCCGTGCTAATGTACTGGAGCTTTAAGGCTCCTCTCTGCACCATGTCACGGATGTAATGATATCGGATCTCTATGTGCTTCGACCTGTCNTGGAATACAGGATTCTCTGTCATCTTTATGCAGCTCTGATTGTCACATAGGAACATGGTTGCTTTCATCTCTAAGTCAAATAGGTCGGTCAGCAACTTTCGAAGCCATATAGCTTCGCAGCTGGCAGAACATGCAACAATGTATTCTGCTTCCGCTGTGCTGAGAGCAATGCTAGATTGCTTCCTACTCTGCCATGAGATCATGGCTAATTCCAAACTGAAACAACATCCTGAAGTGTTTTTCCTGTCAGAAACACTTCCTGCCCAATCTGCATCAGTATATCCACTCAATGTGAAATCATGATCTCCATCATAGCTGAGACCACAATCTATTGTACCCTTAAGGTACCTCATCACATGTTTTGCAGCCACTAGGTGAATATGTCTGGGTTCTACCAGAAACTGACTCAAGGTGTTCACGACAAAACAAATGTCTGGTCTGGTGTTCGTCAGGTACATCAGCGATCCAATAATCTGTCTATACATTGTGGCATCAATCAACTCTGACGAAGTGTTGACCAACAGCTTCAGCTTCGCTTCCATGGGTGTATTCATCGACTTGCACTCCAACATGTCGAATCTCTTCAGGATTTCAACTGTATACTTCCCTTGGTTAAGGAAGATCCTCTCAGGACTCTGCCATACCTCAAGACCTAAGAAATAATGCATTAGGCCAAGGTCTTTCATTTCAAATTCTGA
>ML783945.1:38606-49235 GCA_009831015.1 Picea engelmannii | reverse complement strand
GCCGCCCTACATCCAACATTTTCTCAATCCGGAAAGAATCCTGAGCTGCAAAGCGACAAATTCTTTACTCGGAGTAGAGAATTCTGCAATCTGTAACTTAAATATCCGTCATTTTCCGTAAGAATGGCCCTGTAATCCTCGCTGAACCCGTAAAAAAGCACACCGAATCACCTTCAGAACCTTCTTCAACTTCCTAACAGTCTGATATATAGGATGCCGCGACTGACAAAGAATGACTCCGCTTCTGAAGTGTGTCAAAACTCTGAATGCCTAAATGTAACTTGGTGTTTGGTAGTTAAATGTAACTTGCTGCGATTTGCTGTATTGACGTAATATTATCACACTGATTTCAAATGCTCTGATATACCATTTCATTGATTCTGGAATCCTGATAAACCTTCCACAATCTAGGACCACAGTACGCTATTTTGTTTTCGCTGTCGGACCCGACTTTTGGACCACAGTACGCTATTTTGTCTTCGCTGTCTTCGCTATCGGACCCGACTTTTGGAATCAGAATAGCAGCCAGTCACGGGATTACAAAGGCAAAAGGCATTATTACTCTGCCAATATTTAACCATAAGCAACGAAAATTCTTCCAAAGAAAACAGCGTTGGTACTCTTGCAAAGAAGCTCAAGACGCCATTCCTGTGGCCGGACAGAGTGGCCGGAGTTAGTTCGTGTCACGGCTTCACGCATGCTTTTGCTACAACATGAGTGGAAGCTAGCCTAGTATAAGTGCATCATAGTATTAGAAGGTGATATAATAAGTGATATAATAAGTGCATCATAGTATTGAGTATAAAAAGATATGACGAAAAGTATAAGGTAGAAATGTATAAACCCTTAGTTATATGAGTGGAATTAACGGAAAAGGGTATTTTAAAAACGGATTTTCATAAGAATTTTCAAATGTCTTTTACCCTCATGCTTTGGATGATTAATACGCAAAGGGACTATGCCAACTATAAAGAAAAATTACATTAATATCCACTTGAAAAATCAATTATTAATTAGTGTAATTGAAAAGAAAAATACTATTTTCAAGGAAAAATATGAAATTAAGAAATTACAAGTAACAATTGATGATTATAAATACATATTCCAATTCAATGTTACAACTATGTATAAAAAAGGTCAACATAATTCTCGATTCAACCAAGGTAGAAATATTGGATGTGTTCATCTTAAATATGGAGAATAATTTTTCCACGTTCTCCTAAAAAAAGAACATAACATTAGAGAATGTTACAATGAAGTCATGCCAAGAAGCTCTATCATCATAAGACCTTAAAGTCATCTCAAAAATTATTTTTCAAGATAATCAAAAGATAGTACGAAAGATGCAAAAACAAATTGACAAAGTTATCACAGATAAAGACAAAGAAATTTCTCGTCTTAAGAAGCATAGTCAAAACTTGATGACATAGATTAAGAAGATAAAAAAGTAAGAAGAAGACACAACAATAAATGGTGGTGCAGCTTAACCACAAAGAATCAACACTTGAGCCTGGCCCCGGAGGGTCCATCTTTTCTTCAGTGCATCCCATCTATCAACAGCAGCAGCATCCATCCCACCAGCATGGTCTTGAAGTAGCAGTAAGTCTTGCTCAACGAGGTAATGAGTCTAGGTATCATGGTATGTGTCACTCTGATTATTGAAGCACTTAAGTGTGTTTCACTAAATTCTCCTTCATTTCATAATGTTTGCTTGGAAATTATGCTCTTTAACTTGTTCATACCTGGGAGGGTGACATGATGCCCTAGTAAGTTGATCTCCCTTTAGGATGAGTTGCCACTGGGTGGGTCTATGAAAGGTCATCGTCCATTCCCTCCATACTTGCCACTTTTCATCGTTATTCCTCTCAGCTTTCCCCCACATTGGTTTGGGCATTGGGTTTACCACACTAGGAAGGGTTGGACCTTGCCTTGTGGGAAGAAGGGGCTAAAGGCCCAGAGGGTAAAAGTAGCTGGCAAGAGTTAAAAGCCAAAATGAAACCTTTGAGATGCTTCGCCCAAGGATTCCCGAGCAAGCAGTTAAAAGCTTCTCAGTAAGAAAAAAGAACCCATAAGATAAATCAAAACTCAAGGTACTAGTTGGTGGATGGGAGGTCTCATCATGAGTCGGCCTATTAGGACTATGGGCATGTAGCGGTATGACACTACCATCTATCTGGTCACCAAACCAGGGCAGTGGCTCTTGGTGGCATAGCCAAGAGAAAGGGGGTCTCATCACGAGCTAGCCTTCTCATCTCCGTGAAATGCTTGTGGGTAACGTCGTCACCTCTAGTCACCAAGCCAGGACAGTGTCTCAGAGCTCTTCCCTTGAAGCATGAAAGAAAAAGACCAAAAGCAATAAAACTAAGAATAAAATTCATTGAATGGGCTAGGAAACAATGGCATCCATGAAAAGGTGTAGCTCGCCCTCTACAAAGACACCCACAGGTAAGGCCTACATTTCCATGTTATCACTACACCCTATGCCCAAACACTTCCTCCATGACAATTCACACACACTTACATGGCCTAGATTGGTTCTCACCTGGGAAACACCCCAAACTTAAGGAGGATTAGCCCAATAGGACATCCTGAGACCTTCTCCAGACCTGACTTGTTAAACTTCATAACGTCTTTGAGCATTTGTCTGGATAAAGGGAGGTTTGATGCACATGTTTGGGTAATTTGATTATTAGATGTGATTGACATTGTTATGATCCTTGTGACTTATGGACCCCTGAATGGCATACTTCTTGTTGTTGCAGGACCTTTCCCGCTGGACAGGTACATATGGGATAATGATTAGCTCGGACCTTCATGGGGCTGAAAGCCCACAAATGGGTGTTGTGACCCCAACCAAAGGAGAGACACACCAGAGGCTTGTGTTGATGATTACAGTTGCGTGAGACATCCTCCATGACATAGACTGAGTGAGTCGGCCTGTGAGAGAGCCCATGAGTTGGGTATGCCCATGAGATGGGTGTGTTGTTCCTCTCTCAGACGGAGATGGAACGTTGTGTGCCCCTGTGTAGGGTGAGGAATCCCATGAGATGGGTGTGTATTTCCTCTCTAAGACAGAGATGGAACGTTGTGTGCCCTTGTGTGGGGTGAGGAAGCCCATGAGTTGGGTGTACCCATGAGTTGGGTGTGTCGTTCTCTCTAAAACGGAGATGAAACGATGTGTACCCCTGTGAGGGGTGACGGGTTTACTGTTCTCCTTTGTGCAGAGAGTTGAGATGATGTGATACTCCAGATGATTCTCATGTGAGATAGAGATATGTTGAGTAGGATGTTCCTGTGGTTAAGCACAAGTGGATGTAATCCTAGTGGCTGAGCACTAGTGAGTGTCTATCCTGATGATTCTCTTGTGAGACGCAGTGAGATAGAGATCTGTTGACTTGGACGTCCCTGTGGTTAAGCACAGGTGGATGTGCCCCTAGTGGCTGAGAACTAGTGGGTGTGTGAGATCCCTTGAAATATTGTCTAAGAGTCAGACTTACTTGTAACCATAATTGTGATGTAAAGGGTACAGGTCGGCCCCACCATAAAGTGAAAGATAATTAATATGGTAATTATTAATTATATTTTGAGTTATTGAGGTCGGCCATGTTGTGCCAATAGACACCACTTTTGATGTGTCTAGTCTAATATAAATAAAGGTGATTTCCCCATTGAGGAAACACAACACAAGTGTGATTTTGGAAATTTCAGCAAGTACAAGTTCTAGGGCTGAAGTGCGCACCTTTCTTGGGCGTTAGCCTTCTAGGTTTTGTGAGCATGCTTTTGTGTGCTAGATTTATGGTGTGGGAGGTCTTTCTCTTGAAGAATATAGCAAAGGATTGGTCGGGTTTTCTTCCCTTGTTGAAAAGGGTTTCCCAGGATACTTCTTGTGCATGGTATTTCTTCTTGTGATCTTGGTTACTGCAGCAAATTGTTTTTGGTGTAACTGCAGTTGTCTATGGTTCAAGTAAAATGCTAAAATTAAAAAAAAAACTCCATGCTTGAGCCTAGCCTAGTGAAAAATCAACAGCGTGCACTAGGAAGAAAGAAGGATGTTACCCCCGAGACACTTTGGCAGTCCTAGACCCAGGGGGGTCTTGCCTATCCACCTGGACGTTGAACCTTGAGAGCCCATGACGTCATCATTTTGACCCTAGACGTCATCCAGTCAGAGTTTTCATTTACGAGGGCAGTTGTGTGCTAGTTGGCACGTGTGGCAGCGTTCAAGGCCTTTCGAGGCCGAACGTTCTTCATTTGAGGCCTAACGTTCCACCCTAGGGAACTAACGTCACCCTAGAAGGGCATGACGTCACCCTTGGAGATAATATTTGTAAATGTGTTGAACCTGCACAGAATGGATCTAGCTAAACAATTATACACACATTTGCAAAGAGAATAGGAGAAAGAAGAAGAAGGAGAGAAAGAATTAAAGAATTCTCATTAACTGTTATGAATAATGAATAATTTACACATGATATACTTTGTATAGCTCAATGAGTGTGCACTGGAGGTGAACCAATGCACCATAGTGGTGGTCTAGAGTGATCTGGACACACACCAGCAGTTACGAGAGTGAACTGTCACCTAGTCTAGTCTCTCAGGCAGTTACGGGAGTGAACTGCCACCTAGTTGAGTTAACTAGTCAACTAGTCTTCAATTAACTGACTGAACAGTGAATAGTAAGGACTTAACTCAGAGAATCAAGGCTAATGCGCCAGTTTGGTGATGATCCCAAGGCAAGGTCGAATTAGCATGGTGATGATCCCAAGGCAAGGTCGAATTAGAATGGTGATGATCCCAATGTTGCATGGTGATAAAACCAATGCAACATCTAAACTCAACTCAACTAGTCAAACTGAAGTGTCAACTGAAAGAGAATATTCTCCAGGTGGAATATTCTCCAGGTGGAATATTCTCCCCTAAAATATAGGAGACTGGATAATGACTAATTATGACTAATAAACAAGGAAAAACTTTAGGAAAAAGAAATCCTAGGTGTGTGTGAAGTAACTCCAACACCCCCCCTGAACATCACTATGGTGAAAATAAAGAATGGGTCTCGGCAATGAGGCCATGTTAGGTACCCAAATACAAACGATACATTGGAAATAAAGTGAGGAAAGAGGGAAAACCTCATGGGAAAAACCCCCCTCAAGGTACAATGTATGTAAAAAGAAGAACTACAGTTGCTAGGCAACTGTGTCTGTCACTCCAAGACGACTTCGCAAAGAATGGAACTTCTGCTCAGTGAAAGTCTTGGTGAAGATGTATGTCCTCTGTTCTGCTGAAGGACAGAACTGTAAGTCGATGATCCCCTCGTGTACTAAGTCTCGGATGTAGTGCATCTGGATCTCGATGTGCTTTGTCCGTTGCTTTTGAACTGGATCTCTGCAGAACTTCAGAGTGCTCTAGTTGTCACACCAGATGATGATAGGCCAATGAAACTGAATGCCCAACTCAGTGAGAAAATGTTGTAGCCACATAGCCTGAATGGTTATGTTGACTACCCCTCTGTACTATGCCTTGGTTGAAGATAGAGCAATGGCAACTTGCTTCTTGCTCGACCAACAGATAAGCCCGGAACCAAGACTAAGTGAGTAACCAGATGTGGACTTGCGATCAGTGTTATCGCCAACCCAGTCGGAATCAGTAAACCCAATGAGTTATAATGTAGAGTTTGTTGCATAATGAATCCCAAAGGTGATGGTGCCCTGTACGTATCGAAGGATACGCTTTGCAGCTTTCCAATGTAGCTCATGCGGCTCTTGCATGAACCTAGAAACTATGCCAACTGCATATGAGAGGTCTGGTCTGGAGTGTGTGAGATACAACAAGCTCCCCACTTGGTGTATGCACAGTGTGTTGTCAACCAGTGGAGTCTCCCCGCCATCCTCAAGTTTGACTCCTGATAGGAAAGGAGTCGAAGCAGACTTGCAGTCTGTCATGTGAAATCTCTCAAGGAGATCTCGTGCATACTTGGCCTGAGATAGTTTGATGCCTGATGCACCTGACTGATCTCGAGTCCAAGGAAGAAGTGTAGCGGACCCATGTACGTCATCAAAAACCTGTCATGTAGAATCCTCTTGACTGCAGCAATCGTTGAAGTCGAGCACTCGGTGATCAGCAAATCATCGACATATATAATTAAAAGTAGAAGTGAATCAACCGTCCTGAGCATGTAGACATTCGGGTCTGATTTACAACGTACAAAGTTCTGTGACAACAGGTAGGAATCCATATTGGCATACCATGCCCTCGGAGCCTGCTTGAGGCCATAAAGTGACTTCTTCAGTCGACAGACTAAATATGAGTCCTGCATAAATTCCTGGGACTGCTCCATGTAGATCTCCTCAGAGAAATCACCGTGAAGAAATGCATTCTTCACATCCATCCGATGAACTTCCCATCCCTTGGCTTCCACAATGGCAAGTGTCAATCATATGGAATCCATCTTCGCTACTGGAGCGAAGGTCTCATCATAGTCAATACCATGAACCTGTTGAAAGCCTTTGGCGACAAGCCTGGCTTTGTATCTGTTGATCTGTCCATCCATTGAGCTCTTGGTCCTGTAGACCCATCTGCATCTAACAAGTTTCCTCCCAGAAGGAAGGGGAACCAGATCCCAAGTCTAGTTCTCGAGGACGGAGTTGTACTCCTCCTGCATGGTGGATTCCCAAAAGGGATTTCTAGCAGCCTCGCCATAAGACAGTGGATCTGAAGACTGAACCAAGAAAAGATGCCTGGAGAGCAATGGTTCGGTGGTAGTGAGTGCAACAGGAGGCTCCTCAAAATTAGATCGAGTCCTCCTAGTATCAATTGGATCACCAGCGAGATCCCCTGCAACCTGAAGAGTAGTTTGTGCCCACTTGGGCCTCTGCTCTGGCTCTGCAACTGCATCTGGATGCTCTGACTCTGCATCTGACTGTACTGACTCTGAATCCGAATCATCTGAGTCCTCTGAATCAGAAATCTCATCTAAAGAAGAGTCGACATGTGCATGCTCATCATCTCAGACAGGTGGAAGAGTGAAGGTGTCTGCATGTGGTTGTTGAGGTACATGTGAGACACTTTCCTCGAATTGGACACTACGTTCAATGATGAATCGGCTCGAGGAAAGATCAATAAGTCGATATCCCTTCACACCATCTCGGTATCCAACAAAAATGCACTCAGTGCTCTATGGATCAAATGCCTTCCTCTTTTCAAAGGGAATCTGAGCCCATGCACATGAACCGAAAATGCGAAAGTGGGTCACTTCCAGTTTGAGGCCGCTCCAAGCCTCATAGAGGGTCTTGTCCTTGACAGATCTATGGGGAGATCTGTTTTGGATGTGTGTTGCACAGTTAAGTGCTTCGGCCCATAGTTTTTGTGGTAGTGACTTTGCATGCAGCATGCAAGATGCCATCTCCTTTAAAGATCTGTTTTTCCGCTCAGCAACTCCGTTTTGCTATGGAGTATAGGGAACTGTGTGTTGCAACTGAATCCCTGCCTCATAGCAAAGATTATGGATCTCATGATTTACATACTCTCCACCATTATCAATTCGGAGGACTTTGATCTTCTTTCCGCACTGTGTCTCAACCAGGGCTTTGAAATCTTTGAGGTGTTGAAAGACTTCAGATTTTTGCCTGGGAAAGTAGATCCAAGTAAAACGTGAGAAATCATCAACAAAAATGAGAACAAACCTCGCTTTGTTGAGGGATGGATGTGGAAAATGACCCATAAGGTCACTGTGGATCAGATCTAAAGGTGCGGAAGCTCGCTGAGACTTTCCTTTGTCGAATTTCTCTTGAGGGTGTTTTCTGAGAACACATCCCTCACACACTCCCTTAAAGAAATGGATGTATGGTAGACCATCAACCAATCTGTGCTTACTAAGTTGTTCCATGTATCTGAAATTCAAATGTCCAAACCTTTCGTGCCATATCCTACTACTTTCATCAGCATGAGTAAGCAGTAAAGCAGAATCAAGTTCAATGAATTCAGAAAATGTATACAATCTAGACTGGTGATTTACCTTACCGGTAGCAACCCTGGAGTTGGTTTGCATGTCGTAGATGTCCACAGAATTTGGTGTGAAGATGACTTTCTTTCCGGTGCCGGAATTCGTCATCTGATACACGGAGAGAAGGTTGACAGAAAGTTTGGGAACGTCGAAGCTTTCGTTGGTGAGTTTAATCCTTCCTTTGTCGGTGACTTCGACAGAAGAGTTATCGCCCATCAGAATAGGAAGACCTTTGCATGCATCCAAAGAAGAATATATTGTTTTTGAGGCAACCATGTGTTGTGATGCTCCTGAATCTACAATCCAAGCACCAAGAGAGGAGTTGATGGCAATCAAGGCATGGCTAGAATTGTCTTTCTTGGAATTCGGTTCTTCTGGCTTCTTCTTCTTGGCACCCTCGGGGATGCGATCTCCAAGGTTGTTTTGTTGAAGTATTTGAGACATCAGATCTATTAGTTTTTGCATGCATGCGGATTCTGAATAGAATCCTTTGTGACAATACGTGCATTTCTCTCCTTTTCTTCCCTTTTCTCCTTTGGATCTGGAGGCATCGATGAAGAGTTTTGTGTACCCTTCCTTCTTCAGATGTGCATGAGCTTTTCATTTATCTTTAGATTTCTGATATTTGTGGCTACCATCATTCACAGTGAATGCATGCGCCCTTGGGCCTTTGATCGTGCCCATGTTGATGAGCTTGGTTTGTTCTTGTGTCAAGGATTCAATAAAGTCCTCAAGAGAAGGCATCTTCCAGGTGGCTCCAGAGGCGAATCTGACAGTATGGAACGTAGAAACGAATACAGAGAATTCAGGACCAAGCTTGGAGAGAATAGTGAGAACCATTTGTTTCTCCTCCTTCGATTTATCAACCACGCAAGCTTTTAGTTGCGACAGTAAATCCTTGAATTTTGTAAAGAAATATTGGATATTTTCGAAGCTTTTTGGATCCAATGTGAGCAGTTCCACCTCCAGCATGTGTCCCCTCATCTCATCCTGTTTTCCAAAGAGCCCTTCTAAGATGGTCCAGGCTTTTCATTGGGAGTCTTACAGGAAGATATATGAAAAAGGAGATCGGGAGAAATAAGACTGCAAATTGTTCCGAGTGCCTCATCCATGCAATTTAAGTACTTGGATTTTTCTATGGCTGATGTCAGTTTTGTATCTGTATTCAAGATTAACCTATACAACCCTCTGGTTCGGAGATGAATGGCTATTTTCTCCTTCCATGCAAAATAGTTGTAAGGTGTAAGAATGAATTCTTTTTGGAATTCCATCTTTCCGCTGTCTTCGATCTTTTGTACCTGCAAAAAAATTTGGTGTAGCTTTTGCTTAGCAGTCTGTCAGCTCTGATTGTTAATATTATGGTAGCTTCGGGAGGTATGAACCTCTATTGTGACCTATGACAAGACTAGAATCCTCTGGAAGGAAGCAAAGAATTAAAGGAAACCCTAGACAAGTTGTCGACTGAACAAATATATTTAATTTGAATTTATTGATGCCCAGAAGGAGAAGTCGGCCCCAGTTAGACTGGCCAGTCCACTATAAATACAGGGCGTCAATTTCATTATTTCACATCTCAGCAGTTGCAGTGAGAGCTAAATCTGCGCAGGCAGTTGCAGGCAGCAGCAGTTTTGTGCGCAAGTTTTCTGGGATAGCTGGAAAGTGGTGCGCTAGCTTCTGGGTGGGATCATCTGTTTAGTTTAGTTTCTATTTTCTTGCTAGGTGCATTTAGCCTCTCTTGGCTATTGATTGCTACCAGGATTCTCTTTTCGGTCAAGGTCAAGGTGCTTGGAGGGTGGCTTCGGTCTGTGGTTGGGTGACGAGGGTATCGTCAATGGTTAAACGAGCACAATCCTCTATATTCTAACAGGTTATGGGCCCACACCCCTTCAGTCAGCCTAAAACGCTGGAAGGAAACATAACCGCTAGGTATTGAGCTCATTGAGGAACTGCCGCTAGAGTTACTAGCAGGAGCAGCTTCCAAAGAACTGCAGCTAGGATTACTAGCAGTAGCAGTTGCAGAAACCCTAATTCTCAGATTCGGCACCTTGTGATGGAGCATCTTGCTCAAGGAGAAGATATTTAGATGTGCCCTAACTCAGCGCACCTATTGACTTTCTCAGAAGAAAGAAATGACGAAGTTGAAGTTTTGGATCAAGGCATGACCAGTTATCAGTCAACCGAAGGCATGTGCGAAACAATCAATCTCTTACATTACTCAGCACTTACCGAGACAATTGAAGACGATATGTGGATAATCGACAGTGGAGCTTCCAGGCACATGACGGGAGATCAAGCTAGACTCTCAGATCTAAATGAAAGAAAGACATCGTACAAAGTGGAACTTGGAGACAAGAGCACCTACCCTGTCGAAGGATTTGGACAAGCCTCCATCAAATTGGAATCAGGTAATCATGTTCACTTAAGCAATGTTCTATATGTACCTGGTTTAGAAAAGAATCTTGTATCAATATCATGTTTAAAAGTCAAAGGAAACAGAATAGCCTTCATAGATGAAAAAGTGTTATCATGGCATAAGGATTCCAGCATAGAAGATGCTAGGGTTATTGGAAGACGTGAAGGGAATCTATATAGACTACTAGAACGAAATGAAGAAGCCCTAGTACATG
>ML783945.1:5459-24113 GCA_009831015.1 Picea engelmannii | reverse complement strand
TGGAGATTTCAACAGATTGGAAATCCCACTTGTTAGTGGAATATTCCAAGAACAAGTTCACTTGTGAGGTGATGGATGGGAAGATACAGGATGACCGGTATAGGGTCATTGACGATGTCATATTTTACAAGGATAGAGTCTACTTGGTGCCAAATTCAGGGCTTAAGAAGAAGATCCTCACTACAGTTCATGATTCACCTCTAGCAGGCCATCAGGGGTTTTTCAAAACCTACAGACAGATCAGAGAGAGGTTCTCATGGAAGGGCCTCAAACAGGACATTATGAGACATGTCAGTGAGTGTGTGACTTGCCAGCAGAACAAGACAGAGCATGCTACTTCAGCCACTCCCCATTCCAGAGCAGAAATGGGAGAGTATATCTATGGACTTCATCACCGATCTACCCAAGGTCCAGGGTAAGGACTGTATCTATGTAGTGGTCAACAGATTGACCAAGTTTGCTCACTTCTACGCCATACCGACAGAGTACAGCGCAGTTCAGGTAGTCGAGCTTTTCTTCAGGGAGGTCTTCAGACTTCATGGGTTGCCGAAGAACATCGTCAGTGACAGGGACAGTCGGTTCATAGGGACATTTTGGAGAGAGTTGTTTCGGTTGGTGGGGACAGAGTTGACACCTAGCACCAACTATCACCCTTAGACAGATGGGTAGACCGAGATTGTCAACAAGTGGGTTGAAGGGTATTTGAGGAACTATGTAGGAGGACAACAGAAAACGTGGGTAAAGTGGTTACATTTAGAAGAACATTGCTACAACACCACCTTCCACATGTCCATTGGTATGACACCCTTCCGAGCATTGTACGGATATGATGCTCCCACTTTGGTAGACTTGGTCTTCGGGGAGAGCAGAGCTCCCAAGGCCAAGGATTGGATCATAGAGAGTCAAGAGATCCTCAAGTTGTTGAAAGAGAACTTGCAGACGGTGCAAAACCGACAGAAGATAAGCGCTGACAGGCACAAGATAGAGAAAATCTTTGAGGTTGGAGATTTGGTTTTCTTGAGACTCCAACCCTACAAACAGTCATCTATGAAGAAGAGTGGGGCCGAGAAGCTCAAACCCAGATTTTATGGTCCTTACAGGATCATGCGCCGAGTAGGCGAGGTTGCTTACGAGCTAGAGCTTCCAGAGGGGAGCAAGATTCATAATGTGTTCCACATGTCTTGCCTCAAAATGGCAGTGGGACAATTCATTAGCACATCAGGGGAGCTTCCCCCGTTGGATGAGGAGGGACAGTTGGAGTTAGTTCCGGAGGAGGTTTTGGAGTTCTGGGAGCGGAAACTGAGGAGCAGGGTCATCAAAGAGTGTTTGATCAAATGGAGAGGGCTTCCAGTAGAGGACGCTACTTGGGAGAGTGAGCAGGTGTTGCAGCACCCAGGACTGGTATTGCTTGAGGACAAGCAATTCGAGAAGGGAGGATTGTAATGTCCCTTTCCAAATAGGAGCGCCAGAGAGGAGGCTTAATGGTCTAAACCGCCCCGTTAGACTATAGCCAGGGCCAAAGAGGGGTAAACAAGGTTACTAGAGGTCACTCCAGTCATAGGTGTTATATTCGGAAAGTGACATTGAGCTAAAAAGGGTTAAAAGCGTTTTTAAGTCAATATGAGCTAAAGATAGAAGTCAACAGTGAATTAGGGTTTCATCAGTGATTTAGGGTGTTGGAAGTCAACAATGAAATAGGGTTTCAGCATGATTTAGGGTTTTGGAAAGCTATAAAGGAAGGGTCAGCGACCTAATTCATCATTATGCAGATTATGACTTATCATTGAGGAGAAGAGGCGCATCTTAGAAGAGATAGTTCAGTGTAATCCAGAAGGAAGACACCAGTTGGCTGATTTCGGTGTTGAAAGACACACCCTAGTCACCGGGAAGATCAGCCAGGTCTTCCATCATTCTTCATTGATTCCGCAGTGCTCCCATATTCCGAGTATTATCTTTTAGTTGCTTATTTGTATTCCGGCTAAGATCCTTTTGTCTTTTGATCTAGCCGAGTGTTGTTATTTTATTCAGGCGCAATTGCTTATTTGTATTCCGGCTAAGATCCTTTGTCTGTTGATCTAGTTGAGTATTGTCAGTTTATTCAGCTGCATTCGGCCATTTTGTAATCCACAGAGATATCATAATACAAACTTTGCAGTCCTTTGTCACGTTTATTATTTGTATGATCATTTATATGTTGTAAACCTTTGATCCTACACACACATTAGCAGCGTTTCCTAGACTAGCCAAGTCAGGAACATTACACTAAGGATGGTCCTGGTTGGAAGGACCCAGACGGAGTTCTCCTTAGATGTGTGAACAAAGATGAGGCCAATAAATTACTGAAGGAATTACACTTTGGGTATTGTGGGGGGCACTTCGTTGCCCGTACTACTGCACACAAGATCTTGAGAGTCGAATATTATTGGCCAACATTGTTTATTGATACTCACCAATATGTACGCTCATGCCAACCTTGCCAATACTTTGTCGGTAAACAAAAACTCCATGCACAAGCTTTGAAACCCGTGGTGGTAGAAGCCCCTTTTCAACAGTGGGGTTTGGACTTTATTGGTGAGTTTAAAGATAATTCAAGTAATGGTTACCGATGGATTTTGACCGCCACAGATTATTTTACCAGGTGGGTAGAATCTATTCCCACAAAGAAAGCTACTGAGGAGGTGGTCATGAACTTTTTGGAAGAAAGAATCATAACAAGATTTGGGGTATCGTCCAAAATCACCACTGACAATGCCAAAGCTTTTAGCTCCCTTGTCTTTGCAGAATTTTGTTTTAAGTATGGCATCATTCTATCTCATTCGTCAAACTACTACACTCAAGGGAATGGTTTGGCATAATCAAGCAATAAGAACCTCATGAATATCATTAAGAAGGTTGTGAGAGAAAACAAGAGGGCTTGGGATAGCAAGATCAAGTATGCCATGTGGGCGGATCGAATAACAACAAAAACCTCAATAGGAAAGACCCCATTTGAACTAGTATATGGGTTGGAAGCTAAACTACCTGTGAATCTCCAAATCCCTATCCTTCGTTTCGCTCAGCAATACACCACGGAAGAGGAAGCAATCCAGGGACAAATTGATCAGTTGGTAGAGTTGGATGAATCTAGGAGGGTTGCCATAAGTCAAACGGCGAAGAGTCAAGAGAAAGTTAAAAACACCTTCGATCACAAAGCAAAAGAAAGAGATTTCATGGAAGGGGACTTAGTGTTGTTATGGGATAAGAGAAGGGAGAAACCTGGTATGCACAAGAAGTTGGATGGAATATGGACAGGTCCCTACAAAATCATGAGTCGGGCAGGCATGAACTCTTTAACTTAACAACACTTGAAGGAGAAGCTTTGAAACTACCTGTGAATGCTATACACATCAAGCGCTACTTCCCACCAGCAGCATGACAGGTAAGTATAGGTAAGTTAGTTAGGCATTTGCATCAATTGTATATACCATCTGCATTCATGCTAATGTAGTTTCATTTTTGTATTTTCCATTTATGTATATATGCATGCTTATCTTTATTTTATATCATATATGACCAAGGGGTGATATCACCACCCTGATGATTACGGATGTATTTTGTTGAGATCTAACAGATGCAGGTCATACAAGAGATGTTGAGGTTCTCATGCGCTCTACGGTGAGAACATGTCCCCGAGTTGGAGCCAGATGTTATCCCATATCCTAGGGATAACTAAGGAGATCATGTCTTGAGGCCCACAGGTCCTAGACATGGAGTGCCGAGAGCTAGATGACTTGAGCATGGCCCCGGAGGGCCCATCTTTTCTTCAGTGCATGCCATCTATCAGCAGCAACAGCATCCATCCCACCAGCCTGGTCTTGAAGTAGCAGTAAGTCTTGCTCCACGAGGTAATGAGTCTGGGTATCATGGTATGTGTCACTTTGATTATTGAAGCACTTAAGTATGTTGCACTGAATTCTCCTTCATTTCATAATGTTTGCTTGGAAATTATGCTCTTTAACTTGTTCATACCTGGGAGGGTGACATGATGCCCTAGTAAGTTGATCTCCCTTTAGGATGAGTTTCCACTGGGTGGGTCTATGAAAGGTCATCGTCCATTCCCTCCATACTTACCACTTTACATCGTTATTCCTTTCATCTTCCCCCCACATTGGTTCAGGCATTAGGTTTGCCACACTAGGTAGGGTTGTACCTTGCCTTGTGAGAAGAAGAGGCTAAAGGCCCAAAGGGTAAAAGTAGTTGGCAAGAGTTAAAAGCCAAAATGAAACCTTTGAGATGCTTCGCCCAGGGATTTCTGAGAAAGCAATAAAAAGCTTCTCAGTAAGAAAAGGGAACCCATAAGATAAATCAAAACTCAAGGTACTAGTTGGTGGATGGGAGGTCTCATCATGAGCCGACCTATTAGGACCATGGGCATGTAGCGGTATGACACTACCATCTATCTGGTCACCAAACCAGGGAAGTGGCTCTTGGTGGCATAGTCGGGGCATAGCCAAGAGAAGGGGGTCTCATCACGAGCCAACCTTCTCATCTCCATGAAATGCTTGTGGGTAACGTTGTCACCTCTGGTCACCAAGCCAAGACAGTGTCCCCGGCTCTTCCCTTGAAGCATGAAAGAAAAAGACCAAAAGAAATAAAACTAGGAATAAAAGGCATTGAATGGACTAGGAAACAATAACATCCATGATAAGGTGCAGCTCGCCCTCTACAAAGGCACCCACAAGTAAGACCTACATTTCCCTGTTATCACTGCACCTTGTCGACCACCTATTTCAACTAGGGGGTCAACTCCATGTGCCATGAAGCTATGTACCTGATGGTGCAACAAAGTTGAAGACTTTCTGGTTCTACAAGGCAGTTTTTTCCCCCAGCACTTCTTTTTGTAATTGGAATTTCCGCTCCCCTGCGTGGGATAATAATGTAATGGGTCAGCATGGATCATATTATAGGTTAGTTGCCTAGGACTTTATCATTAGGGAAGTCCTTTCATCGATTGTTTTTAATCCTCTGGTCATTTTTAATTACCCTTGAGTTTTTCAATCATAATAATCCTCCAAAGTGGTGAAAGGTGTTCTAATGATCGAGCCCAATGGGTGACTAGGGTCTAGGAATATTGTAATGACCATGTTAGGCATCTCCTAGAGTCTTGCGGAATTCCGTCGAGTATAAGTAGCTTTTTTTAATTTTTTAAAATTACCCAGTTAATGGTAATTTTAATTAAAATTGGTGTAAAAATGTAAAAACTAGGACCTAGGGGATTTTGATAGGGGTGTGAGTACTCCAGTCCAAAGAAATGGAATGAGACCCCCTACACCCTTGGGCTAAGTTTCACCTCAATTGGACAACTTTTGCTAGGCCACTGTCCATGAGGAGTCCAAGTCAGTCTTGAGTCAGCAATTTAATTGCTTAATTTGGCTAAGTCAAAAATGCCAAAAATTGTAAAATTAGCAAAAAGGTATGAAAAAGAGTGGGAGATGATTCCTAACCATTTTCCTAAGTTAGGAAAGTCATTTCCTAACTTAAACCAACCCCCCACACCTAGCCACAACCTCACACTGTTCATCCCCCTAGGGAAGTTGCGCCCCCCTTGGTGAGGAACTCACCCAAAGTCAAAAATTAAATAAAGCAAACACCTAGCTACCTAAGTGCGCCCTCCTAGTGATCTAACTTGGTATTTGACTAATCAAAAAGGTGTTCCCCCTCACCCTCACTCAACCCTCACAAACCCTAGATGACTGAAACCCTAAAAGTGTGCCCTCCTTGATATCATGAGCTCTTTTGGGTGAGTGACACTTGGAGCTCATCCAAGAGGGGTCTATCTTGCCTCCCAGGTATAAAAGAATGCCTACCCCTCCCTCATTTGACATCTATTCTCAGTGTAAAGTTATTATTCCCAAATCTCTTCCACTCTTCTCTCTCTCCCATCTTGCTCTCTTTCATTTCTCAAGCTTGTAGCAAGTATTTGCTCAAGCTTGCTTTCAATAATAGAAAATCTTTGGAGGAATTTGGTGTGCATTGCGAGTACTCTTGATGCAAGGTGTTGAGCTTCATTGAGGTGATTTGTATTGGTTTATTTTTTGAGTTTTCTTGCTTTTAGATCTAGAGTAGGAGATCCAAGCAAAGTATTTTGCTTGGATAGATTTATGGTAGTATTATTATAGATCTTAGTGAGTTAGTTTCTATTTGGATATACAAAGTATTTTGTTATCATATATGAATCTACTCAACTCATTTCTTATCATGTAGCTTGATCTCATCTTTTTGCAGGTCACCAAGGGTTGGAGAAAGACAAATTTGAGATATGGAAATTTGTCTCTTCACCCATTAAAACCCTCTTTAGTTTTCTATTTTCTTTCATACATCTCTCATACATATATTTGGGTATATTTATGTTTTAGAATAGGTCACATATCAATCTTTTATTCGCAGATTTTTGTACCTAAAATTTCTGGTTTTCACTAACAGAAATTTTCCAAGTTTTTCTGGTTATTGTGTAGCATTTCCAGCAAGCTTTGTTTGTTGATTTTCTGTTGGTGCTGCCCATTTGGGGCCATAAAACATCAAGGAAGAACCTTCCAAGTAAGGGTTTTGAACACCCACTTCTCTTCCATTCTCTCATTGTAAGCAAGCCCAAAGAGAGTCTCTTGGGCTTGCATTTCTCAAAGTATTTAAATTTCTGCGTTTTTTAATTCTTGTTTGTCTACAACTAGCAAAGAGGATTGGCTTTGCACCCATGCTAAATCGTAAGACTAGCACTTAGATTTATTTTTTTGTTTTAAACTTTCAATTCTTTGTCCGACTTGTCCTTAAGACAAGGTTGAGAGGCTAGGTGCTTTACTTTCTTGTCAAAGTTAATTATTTCATTTCTTTTCACCCACTTTGGCACAAAATCGGTAGGCTTGTCCTCCTCCTTGTGCCTTAGTTGAGGTTGCAAGTTTTATTTCAAGTATTGTTTGCCCCACTTGTCCTTAAGACAAGTTTGAGTGGCTAGGATCTTGTTATTTACTTTCCAAGCTTATTTACTTGCATTATTTATTTTTTTCCTACACCTAGCAAAGAGGTTTCGCTAATCCAACCCATGCTATATCGTAAGGCTTGTCTCTAGTTTAGCTTGCTATTCTTTCATCTTGTCAATATTTGCTTAAGCTTTACTTTCTTTTGACTTGTTTAAGTTGCAAAGCTATTTTAATCTTGTTATCTCATTCATAAAATTAGGCAACTATCTAATTAATCATTATCTTGTATCTTAAATGGGAAAACTTTTACTTAGCAATTTATTTTCAAGTTATTCATAGTTTGCAATCTAGACTAGGAGGGAAATTAATCTAGTCTAATTAGGCACCTTGGACTGGTACAACTCTCGCCACCAAAAATGAGGCTTGTGGAGGCTACAGGGGGTGCTAAGTCAGGAACGACCTCACAGCACTAGGTGTCCCCCCTGCTTGAGAGCCCAAGTTTTCCGGGTTGACCTACGGAGCTAGGGAAGGGCCTTGTTTTCCCTTCTTCTTGAGCACCCAACAATCATTTTGGCCAAAACGGCAAGAGTCTAGGGGTAGACACATAGTTTAGGCTTGTGTCACAAAACCTTAAGCCCCCTAATCAAAGAGATACCTTAAAATTAATCTAAAATCTACCTACTTCACATCACAACAATCTTGCTTTACATTTTCACCATCTTTTGGTTGTGCAAACCTTGTTGTTCAAGGTCCTTATTTTCATGCTTATGGTTTGATTTACTAGCACTTTTCATTTCCAAGCACTTTACTTCAAAGTTGGGCATTTTACTTTCAAGTTGCATTATTTTAAAAGTTGTATATTTGTTCAAGGGCAAGCTACTCTCAAGTTGCACACCATCTCTTTGGGGCACTTGCTTGTAGTTTCTCCCCTTGCATCAGAAGTTGCGCACTTGCTCTTTTGTGGGCTCTTTCTCCAAGTTTACTTCACTTTCAAAAGTTGTGCACTTGTTTCCTTTCCTAAGTTATTTCAAGTTATAAGTTCCATTGTTAGTTGTCTCTTTTTCATTGGCAATAGTTTATCTTGTTGTATATCTCTCTAACTCATCTTTTGTTCTTGTTTATATTGTAACTCACCTTTTCATTGTATATTTGTCATAGCTTCATTTCATTTGTAACTTATTGTAGTGTTTCTCTTTTGTAATTAGATCACTTATTTCTTTGTAATTCTTTTGTATAAACTTAGTTGACCCCTTGCCCAATCTATAGGCACTAGTCTTAGTTTCCCTTTAGGGAAAGGTTTTGACTGTCATTGAAATTGTGCATTTGCATTGTTGCTTGCCATATAGGTTAGATTTCCCCCTAACTTAACAACACTAAAATCAACTCCTAGAATTCACTAAACAACTGACATAGTAATTAGGGTCTACCCCCCTTGGCTTCCCTAGAGGCTAGGAGTAAGCCTAGACGAAAGAAGTCCAAATCGAGGTGACAAGTGGGTTTGGACTTAGGCATTGTGCCTCCAAGGACACACCAAGTGGATTGAGACTTTTTCACGTTTGTAAGTGTGTATAAGGACGACAACACACCCTATGCCCAAACACTTCCCCCACAACAATTCACACACACTTACATGGCCTAGATTGACTCTCACCTGGGAAACACCCCAAACTTAAGGAGGATGAGCCCAATAGGACATCACCAGACCTTCTCCAGACCTGACTTGTTAAACTGCATAATATCTTTGAGCATTTGTTTGGGTAAAGGGGGGTTTGATGCACATGTTTGGGTAGTTTGATTATTAGATGTGATTGACATTGCTATGATCCCTGTGACTTATGAACCCCTGGAGGGCATACTTGTTGTTGTTGCAGGACTTTCCCGGTGGACAGGTACATATGGGGGAATGATTACGTTGACCTCCATGGGGCTGAAAGCCCACAAATGGATGTTGTGACCCCAACCAAGGGCAGAGAGACACCAGAGGCTTGCACCAGGAAGAAAGAAGGATGTTTCCCCCGAGACACTCTGGCAGACCTAGACCCAAGGGGGTCTTGCCTTTCCACCTGGACGTTGACCCTTGAGAGCCCATGACGTCATCATTTTGACCTTAGACGTCATCGAGTTAGGGTTTGCATTTATGAGGGCAGTTGTGTGCTAGTTGGCACATGTGGCAGCATTTAGGGCCTTTGGAGGCCAAACGTTTTACATTTGAGGCCTAATGTTCCACCGTAGCGGCCTAACGTCACCCTAGAAGGGCATTACGTCACTCTTGGAGATGATATTAGGGTTTAATTAATTTCATTTATGTAAAAAATGGATTTTTTATGTAATTTGGCCATGTCGGCCTTTTTATGACCTAATTTTAATTAAAGGTCATTGAAATTGTATAAATAGAGAGAAAAAACTCATTTTTTCATCATCACAAATCACACGAGTAGTGTGGTCTGAAATTTGCGCCCTTTTGAGGGTTATTGGTGAAATTCTAGGCGCACTTTCTCTTGGAGGCTAAATTTTGCAACTTGGATCATTTCTTGGTGAAGTTACTTGGCATTCTAGGGTTTTATGGCTTGATTGTTCTTGGTGAAGTAAGTAAATCTGCAATTCTTCATTTTATTTGAATAGTTTATGGTAAATTTGTTTATTCATGTTAAATATTATGAAATTTCTTGCTTGACAAACCCTAGGAGTAAAGAACTTAACTTGCTACTTCTTTACTCTTCATTTGCTAGACCTTGCTAAGAAGATTTTGACCTAGGTAAACTTTTAGAGCCCTAAATACTAGCACTTTAGAATTCATTATCTAGTCAATTGTTGCTTCAAGTATCTTTCAATAGTCTAAGGAAGGGAGATTTTGCTAGAGCCTAAAATTGCTTACACTCTAGCAAGTTTATCCTTAGCGTTTGGATGTTTGAGGCCTTGAAGAGCCAACACCTCTTCCATCCATCTCTTATCCTTGGGTGAATATAATCATTGTGTCATTTCTTCCAAGAGAAAACCGTCATCTATAAGACTCCATTACCCTATAAAGGCACTAGTCTACTCACTATAGTGATTGATTGATCAAAACAACTCTCAAACTATCTTCCTTGAAACATTTACTAACTTCTGTTAACCTTAAACTAGACTAATTCATTGACTAACTTGTTGTTGTTGCAAACGATTGCTACAGCCATCTAACAGCAGCAAATTTATCTCAAAAGTAACATTAAAAGCTGATTAGACATTGCCAATTTTGCTTCTGACAAGTAGTTATCATTTTGTCAATTTAAAGTTATATTTCCTTGTCTTTCTCAAGCAAATTCAAGGCATAATTATTGTGGCTCTTACAAAATACTCATTGTTGTTGTAAATAATTACTTTGCTGCAATTTTATATCAGCTTACTTATTTTTTAAAGGGTCATGATCTTATGAAGCACTAACATCATTTGGTACTTGGAAGTTGCCACTTTTTTCTACTTGTTGTCTTGTTCTGGGCAGATACACCTTATTTACCTTTTTGCTTCATCTCTATAAGACACAAAGAACCCTTAACTTGAGTGGCATGTGAGAGGGGGGGACTTTCTTGTACCTTTTACCTTAGCATTCTCAAACCCTCAGGTCACTGGGAACATCTCCCCTGGGGTATTGTAACATACTCCTAAATAGAAAGGGGTTTCCTATTAAGGTGGTAGTGATAGGTCACTCATTGTTACGTCAATCTTGCATCCACTTGCCTTGGTCTTTGGGCAAGTACAGATTGTGCGATAACAACCCTAATTGGAGAAAAGACATTAGTCTTCACCCAACAACCAACCAAATACCCTAAAATTCAAAATTCGTTATTTTTATTTGTTTAGAAGGAAATCTAATGGTAAAAAATAAATAAAAAATATTAGTTTAGATTTCTTTCATTGTTTAGTGTAAAGTTAACAGTTCATTTTATTTCCTAGACAAATTTATCCAAGGGTTTGTGCTCAATTGTTGATCTTCAACCCTAAGGAGGCAAAACATCCCTATAGAAAGGAGCTTCAAGGTGTTATCTAATGTTTTGTAGGCTGATTTAAGGCATTTCTCAAATCTGGAAATTAAATTGCAGTAATAAAAATCAGATTTGGTGAAACCCTAAGACTAGGGTTTGGTGCTCAAAGGTGTATCCTTACTCATACATAGCCTTTATTTCATTTATAGATTGTTTATGCAAGTTTATCTCACATATCTAGTGGTGAATTTAATCTCCAAAGTGTTTATAATTGTTTATCATTTACTTAGAGATTTATTTGGTGAATTCCAAGTGCTAACTTGTGAAACCCTAGGGGGAATCACCATCTATTTTACAAGTTCTTGCTTAGTTAATGGTTATACATCTTTAGAACTTGTTTCTAACACTTGTTGGGCTGTTGTTGTATAGAATATTTCTTGCCCAAGTGAAAACATCCAAGACGTCTTGCTCTCTAGTGCATAATCTCTCTCATAGATGGTCCTTTTCATGCTCTAAAGCTGAAATTTTTGTGTTATTTATCACAAAACAGATTTAGAAGTTCTGGGACAGCCTTAAGCTTGTCCCTTCTTAGCATTTAATCAATTGGTATTCACAAGCACACATTGCACCATTGATTTATGCTAATCATCTTCACTCTTTGTGCCATAAAGTAGCTTAAAAGTGGTTCTAACCTCTTTAAAGTTTCATTTGTTGAGTAATAGATGCAAATACAAATCTGAAGTTGCTAATGTTGCTTATCTTACATATCAGATTTGTCGCACACACATCCACTACTTCCTAACCCTCTCTTTCAAGTGGATATACTCGTGGTTTATGCTATTATTTCTAATTGTTTATCTCTAGAGCATTTAATCACTTATTGGAATCCTTGTGCATGGCCTTAATACATATATTGTGAATTCATTAAAGTAAATCATGAGCTTATATGTTTTAATTCACTTGATGAGGTTTACTTATTCAAATGGGGATACCCCCCTTGGCTTCTAGGAGCTGGCCTAAAGAGAAGGGGAAAGTGTACTGAGGTGACAGTGGTGCACTTCCCATTTTGTTGCCCTAGTTAGCACCCGTGTTGGGACTTTTCACACGGGTGCTAGTTCAGGTGGTAACACACATCTACCTTTGGTAAATGCACTCTGATTCTTGTTTTGAACTTCTCCATAATTTAAGTTTTTCACAAATAATTTGTGCATTAGTAGACAGCAAGATAGCTGTGTTTGTAGATTCTTTATTCAGGCTATATTCACTCTTAATCTCATAAGTTGTTGCTCTTAGTGGTTGATGCTTGACTCCACTCTCCCAATGGACTTGACACTAGTCTTAATCCTCCCATCACTCCATTTATAAAACCACTTTTACTATTTCTGTTTTGCTAAAGCTAATTCTTCGTAATCACCTTGAGCCTCTTTGTAATAAGCTTTAATAATCCTAAGTTAGGGAAGCCCCCCTTCAGTTGGAGAAGAGCCAAGCTAAAGAGTGGAAGAAAGTTATTGTGGTGACATTGGATAACTTCTCCAAGTTGCCCTTGGGTTTTCACCTTGTGGATCAAGACTTTAACATATTGCGTAAGAGCTCGAGCAGTGACAGGGCCCTAAAATCCATGGTACCTTATTGACACTTGAATAGAAACAAAGAAACAAAGCCTATGCTCTCTCTATATATAAGAGCATGAGACCAAAGGGGTTGGATCCAATTGTTAGGAGTGAGGATTTTTTCATCAGTGGGCAAGGTTCAATTCCTATAAGGGCTATTCCTAGAGCCATGGGATCATCTTGAGGTAGTGGTCAAACATGTGGTTGTACCTAAAAAGATCATATTAATATGATCTCATGACCTATGCACACATAAGTGGACCAGAGCCCACCCCCATGTCCTTCAAATTTGAAAATCCCTAATTAGCTCAAACGATCATGAGCCAAACATGAGATTTCTTCTCCAAGTTGGGGAGGTCATACGTTCGACTCTCTTGATCCCCTTGGGGTTTAGGTGCTTGGAACTTAGGCACCGAGGGTTTACCCTAGTTACCACCCATTGATGGTGACGAAGTCTATGGGGTTTCCCATGCATGGTTATATGGAAAAAAAAATGTATATATATATATATAAGAGCATGAAAGCTTCAACAGTCCTACTCAATGGTATAGCACAGGTATTCTCAGTTAACAAATAGAAAACCTAAGCTCAAAGCTTGGATACATTCTTTCTTTCCACCTTTTCAATACCTGATAAAAATGAAAGAATATGATTCCAAGCTAAAACAGAATCGCACTGTCCATGATATCTCAAAGAAACAAAAACAGAATCAGACAAAAAGACCCTTAGCAAAAAATTCAAAATATTTCAAGTTCTGGACAAGAATACAAGCTTCATTAGGTCTACCGGATGCTAAAAAGCTGGAGCATTATCAGGCTAGTGATGTCCAAGATTAACACACTAAAAAGTATTTTAATATATTTTTCTCTACTCTAATTCTAATCAACAATGATTGGCTCTTAAGAAATACAATATATCAGCTTTGCAATCATCTTAAAATTTAGTCAATTATAACGGCAAGCCCTTAAACCTAACATATGTTTGTGATATTCACAGCTCACACAAGCATCTTGCAAGAATCCAATACCACTGTGCTTGCTATAGACTTGAAGTTCTATAATCTAGTTAAATGTTAATAAATAGAGATACAGTTGTTTGTGACTCACTTGCTTCTCAGAAGCTGCTAGAGATTGATCTGTAGCAGAGGAGATTAAGGCACTGTTTGTCTTGTCAGAAGCTTGAATTGTAAATTTAAAAGATGAAAAGCATTGCTTTTCATGCCTTTTTTTACCAAAGCGGAGATTTCTGAACTGCAAAACAAAGGAAATGACTTGGTTAGAGACTAAATATTCAATTCTTCCGAGAATTACCACCAATATATCCATATAGCCAATTTCATCCTGAATTAAATTACTTAAAGATCGCTTGGCCAACATAACCAACTCCTTGGACCTTAACTTTTACATAATACTGAGTACAACAGAGTAAGGCCCTACCCCAAAACTAGAATGTTGGTACCGTGGATGATTTAAGCCCATTAAACAACCTTTTGGACATTAGTGCATAACTTGCTCAGAAAACAAGGCTCCCTCACTATAGGAGATTTTGGCTCATGGACAAGACAAATCACAGCACTGTCAAAAATATAGTGATCCTACGGAATCACATTAGAATTTCTAATGATCAATTATGAAGCCGCCTGAAATATAGCAACTTCGATTATGAATCATTAAGACAAGCGAAAATGAAACAACTACAAGAAATCAGATTTTTCCCCGAACAATTCTTGAAAATTTTGTAAAGATATAATATCAGGTTTTGATTAATCCCAACCTACCTAAAGGAGACCATAACAAATGAATACAATATTTAGAATGTCCCCAAAGAATCCTTTTCCTTTCATAGGGTTCACAAAGCTTCTAAAATCAGAGCTATAAGAACCATTTTTTCCAATTTTCAACACAAGCTTTTACTTAAAGAAAATGATTATGTGAACTCCATAAAGAGTGTAAGGCAACTACATTACACACTAAAAAGAAGCTATTACATTCAGATGTGATAAAACAATGATTGTTTCTATCATAGAATATTGTGGCCTATTTCCCTACATTGAAGGATCAGAAATTTTGAATCATCCTGGATTATGTGAATTAGATCCTATCTTCTATAGTTCTCCATATGTTGTTTACTAAGGTACTATGCATATGCATTACAATGAATATTCGCATGCTGATATTTGCAACTGATAGGTAACTGCAGTCATGTTGGGTTATCTTGTAGGAGAAGATAGTGGTTTTCTCAGGATATGTGTCATTATATTATCACTTAAAACTGCATGAACCTATAAACATCCACCTAACTTTCATTTATAAAAATAATGACTTTTGATTTGGAAGACTCATTTATGGCAATGCTTCCTCTTTAAGTTCATCTATAAGTGCTCTGTGTATCATTATTACTGTATATGCTCTCACTTGCAATCACTATTAGGACATGACCATAGCTATTTGACCTATTTTCTGTCTATCACTACTAGTATTTTCTCCATCATTAGACCCACAGTTTTGTACAGCTCAAAGGTGTAGAGTCCTAGCCTGCTTGAGTTGGATTGGGGCCAGACCGAGAGTCCAAACTCTCTCTTGCTTCACCGCATTATCAGATGCAAGAGGACGGTTCCCCAGCCCACCATTTAGGCAAGTTTTGTGGCACACCCCTTCTAGATCAAGGCCATCTTAAAAGTAGTAGAGTTACTACATCATCTCTAGAGTTTTTGACTCAATTGCCGGCAGGGACCGGTATCCATACCTTGCCCACTTCTCTTCGAAGGCCATTTCCCAATCCGCTCATCCCTCGAGGAGAGCGCACTTCTAATTTTTAAAGGCTTCATATTTCCTATAGTCAACTAGCATATTGACGAACCACCTTCCCCCATTCAAGTACTCTTTTGATGCTCCTGTCCACCTCCTGCCTAATAAGCAAGAGAAGAAAGGGATTATTAAGGAGAATATTTACAGGCAGTATATCAAGGTCACTTGGATCACCCCTCTAGGGGGGTTGAAGCCCAAGATGGCCTTTTATGCAGAGCACTTCATGGAGCTAAGGGGCAGCCTCATTGTTTTCAAGCCCTTAAATGCTCAGACATTGGAAGCATGGGCTTGAGATCCCCTTAGGCCCTTCCAAGAGGGCTCTCATCAGCTTTTGGTGGAAGCCCAGCACCAAATTCCACATGAGGGAAAATTATGTCGGCTTTGCCACAGACAAGAGCCCAAGATAGAGTACCACATTGTTCTCAGATGCTCTAGATATTATGAGATATGCTGAAGATTCTACTATTTGTTCAAAGAGTCACATAACTCCCTCTCCACATTTTTCCAGTACCCGAACTAGAGATGCTTGGATTTATATTTTGGAGAGGCCCTTAAACCTAGATCTTACATCCTTTGCCCCCCCATCCCCAAGGGACAAAAACTACTCAAAGCATCACATATTTCTTTCTAGTGCTCCTAGTGGACATAGGCACCAAGAGGTAGGCAGAGAGCATTACCATTCTAGCACTCGAATCCGTCAAACCCTGAGGAGCGATCCGGCCTCCCCAACAAAACCCCTATAAAGCTACAGACTTAGATCCTAGGACATTTTACACCGGACCAACAAACAGTCCACCTCATCCAAATCCCAACAGTACACCATCTCTTACAGACAGATATTTCTCAAACCAACTCCAACTCTTCCAACCAATTCTCTATCCAGAGTTTCTTCTCTTTAGCCTTGGATGGTGAGAGAGATGCACATTTGACAGTGAATACTTCAAAGGAGGATAGCCTCCCCTCTCCTTCTTTAGGGATAGGAATTTGGAGCCATGATGCTCTTTTATTTGTACCCTCTCCCAAAGCATTGTATTCCACTTCAACTTTTAGACATCAAAGCTTAAATGTTATAGATTAGCTTTGCTTTTGCTTTTGCTTTTGCTTTTGCTTTTGCTTTTAAAGGAGTGGCCTTAGCAATCCCACCTTGAATTGACACTTTGTACTAATTAGTCCCATTAACCTACTTTGGGTCATTTGTTGGACATTAATAAACTTACCTTATCTTATTATCTTATCTTATCTTTCCACTCATGTTTCCCTTGCTCTCTTTAACTCAATATCCCTTGCCTTTCAAGACTTCTTAGTTCTTCAAGTTGTACTTTGCAAATTTCTTGCTACTCCAATTTATTCTGAAGTAAGATAACTTAATTAGCCATCATCCCTGTTATCACAATATCTGGCACTAGTGCAAAGCCTTCACAAGATGCAAGACAAGCGTAACATATGGAAGTACTTGCCACTGTCACCGAAGCAATTACTTCCCTCATTTTAGGGGAGGATTGAGATCCAACACAAAGGAGGCTTCCCTAGCAACCTAAGGGGATCCTAGAGCAAGAACGAATCAAGTCTATGAACCCTATCTTGGTTACTTAATTATACCACCAACTAGGTTAAGGATTAAGGTGAAGACAAGGTGGTTAAACAAAGCAATTTCCAGATTTGTGTGTGAGGTGTTCTAAATTCTAATACAATAAGAGATATTTGTCTAATAAGTCAAAAGAATGCCCCAAAACACTGCTTATCAAAGAAAAAGCTACAGTTGTGATAAAACTTGCATTAAAAGATGATCACTTCAGCAATATAACAAGGTATCACAGCAGAAATATAACAGTCCTAAAACCAACAAAAGTGCAATGAAAGAGAGATGAAATGCAAGCTAAGACTAACACATCAAGTAACCAATGCTTACTGAAAAGTAAAATGGTATGAAACTACTTTAAAATGTGCAAGACGTCAAGCCCTAGTTGGCTGAAAACTACAACAATAACGCAATAAATGATGTCTATAATTATTCTAAGGTAGAAAAGGCTATAAACCCTAGACGTTAGGCTACAAATGGTTGATGAATGAAGATGGAATGCAATAAGACCTAAAACTAGCATAAGACGTCAAAGACGGTAGCCCCAAGGGTTAGCTCAAGTGGTTATGAGCCAGATGTGAAGCTATCCCCGGCGAAGGAGGTCACGGGTTCGAATCTCTTGTTCCCCCTTGGAGTTAGGCCTGCCACGAACATCAAGGTTGACGATTTACCCCGTTTACCACCACGAAGTGGGGAAGTACTTGGGGGTTTCCTGTGAGATATTACCTCAGATAACCAAAAAAAAAGACGTCAAAGGAGGAAGAGAATTAGGGTTTATATCGCTTGCAAGAGAATAGACTAGTGTCGTCTAGCTTCCTTGGGCATATGGAGTCAAAGAATTGCAACTTCTATTGAAAGCAACGGTAAGAAAAAACTCAAGAATCAAACCCAGGGGGAGTCCACTCACAATCCCTAGGTATTGATTCTTTAGAAGAGCTACTTAGGGGAGTCCACTACAAGCCCTAAGAAGCCATCCTATGTCTTCTAAAGGCCTTTAAAAAGAGGTCAAGATGGACCTTAGGTCAAACCCTAGAGGAGTCCACTCACAAGCTCTAGAATTTTTGGAAAAATGGATAAGACTAGGGGAGTCCACTCACAAGCCCTAAAAATACCCTTATGTTCCTCAACAAACTTTAAATGAATGATAGCAAGGGAAGGAAGTGTTAGAATATAGAAGATGGTGTGCTCGTTTTACCATTGACGATACCCTCGTCACCCAACCACAGGCCGAAGCCTCCCTCCGAGCACCTTAACCTTGACCTGAGAATTCCTCCGGAAGCAAACCCTAGGCTAGATAGCCAAGCAAAGAGCAGCGCATCTCTCCCCAAGGATAGCGCAACACAAAAGACTGATCAGATAGTCCCAAACCCTAGCCAAGAGATATCCAAACCAAATACTGAAACTTGCTGCTGCTGCAGCTGCACCTGCAACCCTCCTCCAAACTTGCGCACCAACTGCAACTGCAGTGTGCACCAATTGGGAAAATTGCAGTCCTGAGATGTGACAAATGAGAACTGGCGCCCTGTATTTATACTGGTTCTGCCAAATTTGTTGGGGCTGACTTCTCCTTCTGGATAGTGTCTGTTCAGTATATTATTATTATTTATGGCCGACTTCTTCTCTTGGAGGCTAATAGCCTAATATAAATTTTCTTCTTGAGCCGACAAGGCTTCTAGGGTTATTAGCCAACTCATTAGGGTTTCTCTTGCTTCCCGGAGTCTTCTATTCTCGTCAGGTTCACACGTG
>ML783944.1:812259-837067 GCA_009831015.1 Picea engelmannii | reverse complement strand
GTGGAAGGTACAATAGTGAGGCCAAATGGCATCACCAAAAACCCATAATGATCTTCATGTGTTCTAAAGGCTAATTTGGGAATAACTTATTTCCTCATTATGGTTTGATGAAATCTAGAATGAAGATCCAACTTAGTAAAAAATAATTCTCCTTGCAATTCATCTAATAATTCATCAATGATTGGAATATGAACTTATCTTTAATGGTCATTTTGTTGAGCTCTCTATAATCTGGACACATACACCATGAAACTTCCTTTTTGTAAACCATCACTATCAATGAAGAGAAATCACTTTGTCTAGGTGTTATCGGATAAATCGGTATATGCGGACACTAACAGATCTCCCTAGATCCACCTGGATCTAGAAAAAAATAGGACAGGACATGACGCTTTCCCTAAGCAACTATCATTGAATTTACTACCAAAAGAGGAACGAGTGACATACCTTTATATTGCTTCCTTAGGTCTTTGTTGTTCCTACTTCGCTCCGCTACTCTTGCGAGATCAGATCCAAGACAACACAAACCAACCAAAGTGAATATAGTAAAGTATATTCAATGACAACCTATGCATATGATAAAGGAATTATGCAATAAAATAAGAGTGATTTTATGGGAAAGGGACATGCCACTGTATTATATTAAATGAAAGTAGAAGATACAACCAGATCGCCTTGATGTCACAAGATTCCTTTCGGTAGTCCTTTGTTCTAACACACACACTTGCTCCAAACTGCATGAAGAAGATCCACTATGGCTTGATGGACAAATGGAGGCCTCAAGCATTAATTCAAACAGGATTCCTCACACAATTCTGAATCTATTCTTTCATCAATTCTCTATTCAATCTTGCTTAACCTCTTCTTTGAAAAACCTTTCATTATATAGGAGAAGGAGAGATGGTTAAAGGGATGAGGATGAACCCACTAAATCTGAGAAGTCAGTAGGATGCCAACCATGAGAATGCTAACTCATTTTCTAGAAGATCCTCTTCTAGAACCTTCGTAACTTCCTCTTCCTTTTAAGCTTTGAAGCAGGTTCACACCCTACCTATAGAGCAGACTGCAAACATCTCACACTCCAAGTATAGGGTTGCCTGCGAGAATCAGGGTTTCTCGCACCCTATAATACATGTAGCCTGCGAACTCATCTTAAAAATATGTTTTATGGAAGAAGACAACAATCACTTTTCTCAGGCAAAAGGTCCTTATGAGGGCCTGAACACACAACTGTAGAGACACCACCAGAGTGACCAAAATAATGTGTAACAGAATGCCCCCCAAAGTATGAGGCTGGAACTCGTGACAACCGAAATACTTTGTAAAATGCGTGTGTGTGTCAGAAACAAGGATAACACCTAATCAGAAACCTGCAAACAATCAAGCATATGCAGAATATAATACCAGTTCTGAGGTAGGCATTCCCATGCTGAGACCACAAATGAATAAAATCATAAATGTAGGCCATGGCCACCAATCATACACTGTGGATCCATGTCATCAAAATAATACATAGCCACCAAGAATACACTGTGGATCTATGTTAGAAGACTAAGATTAGGACATAGCCACGTGGCATACAAAGTGGATATATGTGTCAATACAAATCATAAATACTCCAGCGCAACCCAGGCCAAAAAAATGAGACCCAGGGTCTTCAATCTCGTCGTCTGAAAAAGTACGAATCTAGCCATGTGATTACATGTGTCGAAGTCGAACATGGTAGAAACCACTCGATTACCGGTCATTGATGAAAACTGTTAACAAGTGTGAGGGAAATCACCATTGATGTCAATGACTCCCAAGGTACCCAAGTACAATCCGAACGAATGTGAATAAATGAGCTGAAGTCGAACACTCGGTGGAATCTCTCGATCAGGGACCAATGATGTGAATCCATTGTCGAAAGTGAAGTGACCTGCCATTAAGGCATGCAGGTTCTAAGGTACTAAATGATTTCTAAGTCTTATTCCTAGATAATGAGTTGGAGTCGACGGAAAAAGAATCGTCACAGGAGGGCCTTGATGTATCCCCCATCAATGACACAAAATAAGTAACAGATTTTGAGGGTAAGTCAAAGTATGAATATGATTTGAAACGGACATAGGGAAGGCCGACATGGTAAGAATTGACAACTGTAGATGGCTGAATCAATGGAGGGCTTGTTTGGACTTCTCTTGAACATATGAACAACACGACAATGGTCTCGGCAACATTGACTCAAAGATGACCCAAGATATGACCTTGTAGTAAGTCAAACGAGAGACAAATGGATTTCCCAACCTGGATTCAAATGATGAACAAGAGGTGTCATGTTCAAGAGTGACGCTTACTTCCATTAATACAAATACCAAAACACATCCATTTTCCAAAATTCCCCCCACCTTTGTTGGTGAGTGCCTCTTTATTTTTACACAAGCTTGAGGAGGATAACATATGCTTGTCGATGTAATCTCATCCTTCGGACGAGTCCCTTAGAGTATATTTAACGAACCCTAGGAAGGAGTGGTTCGGTCCCATAAGGGCCTTTCGATGTTTGTTTAACGAGTCCAAAGATAGAAAACTCAAGGGTTTTTCATGTTTTGAGAGTCTGAAAAACACTTAAGGAGGACTCTCCCAGTTCCTTTTTCGTAAATTAGTTCGACAAGACCAAAAAAGTGATAAACTACCGCTCATCGAATGTTTTCTTCAAATACTTTTACGAGCGTGAAAAGAACAAGATCCCTTGGTAATCTTTTCGTTTTTATGGAGCGTGAAAAGAGCTTAAAGGATACTCCCTTATTTTCGCCATTTTCGTGTTACCATGACGAGTACGAAAAGATGACAAAAGTATACTTAGTTGCATTCTCATGTATTTTCGAGCGCGAGAATGAACGAAGACTGAGCTCGAGGTTTTTCCTACAAAACCCTAAAAAAGTATTCGTACATGTGACGAAAAAAAGAAAAAATACTCGTACACCGTCATTCAGGCTTCTAGGTCACCTACTTGCGAAAAACCATACTCACAAGGGTATTAGGGTATTAGGTTTTTAAACAAAATAATAAAAATAAGATAAAAAATCAATAAGAAATAGTAAAAAGGTGAATAAATATGGGTAAAAAGCCCTTTTTACCATTTCATTGTTACTTTGCCAAAAACTTGTCCAACACACCTCTTTTTTTCTCCAAATTTCTTTGCTCGATCGCAGAAGGTACAAGAGATCATTCGGCAAACGGTTTTGGTCAACGAGGTAATCCCCTGATTCTTCAACTTTTTCATGGATTAAAATTGATTTTTATTGGCAAATTTAAGTGTTTGAGTCCATTTTAGGGCCAGTGGGTGCGCTCGAGCATTCTCGTAGGTGAGCCATTCGAGACCTACAATAATATAAGATTCTCGCAGGTGGGCTTTAGTGCACCTACGAGAATCTCGCACTGTGTGCAAGCTTCACCTGCGAGGGCCGAAAAATGGATTTTCATGCATGTTTTTACTCAATTAAAATTTATGCAAGAGGTTAAAACAAGTTGCTAACTTCCTTCTCATGGCTCCATTGTAGGTGTTGATCATCATGATGTTGGAATGGAGGGAAAGAGAACACGAAAAGGATGATGCCATTGCTAGAAATGATCTGGGTACAGTTGTTGCCCTCCGGGAATGTTGGCTCTTAAAATTTTTCAGGATCCTGGGCATGAGAGCCCAACTCAGCTTGTTAGACTACCTGGTCCACATGTGGGATGTGGATCAACAGGTATTTCATGTAGGGGTCCACACGCTTTCACTAGATATCGAAGATATCTATTTTCTGACGGGGTTGTCATGACGTGGATACCATGCTACTCTGACCAGAGGTAGAGGTGACAGACTTCCTATGAGTGAGTATGTTCACCAATATTGTGTTCCTAAGGCGGAGAGAAGAAAGGGTAAGGTCGCCATCTGGGGTGTCCAAAATCTGACCTTGCGGACCATCTTGTTTACCATTGCACGCATGGTCGGGAGCACTGCTATGCACATGGCTCTCCAGAGATATTTCCAATATGCAATAGAGTGCACAGAGCCTTGGGTTTTCAACTGGTCAGACGTGGTTCTCCACAGTATGAAGAGGCAACTAACAAAGTGCAGAAGGGGTGACCTGAAGTAGTTCGAGTACGGGTAACTTTTGGTGTCATTCTTCCTTGAGAGGGTCCCACTGCTGCGTCTACAAGTAGGTTGGGGTTTACCGGCCCCACAAGATCTGAGGATGCTGGTGTAACCTCATGGATCGACACGTAGCAGGGCCTATAATCAAATATAACGATTCGTTTTTTGATTGGTTGAGGCCCCATATGCTGATGATCGATGGCTATGCATATGTCGGCTTGGATTTCCGAGGAGATCTAGATTTGGTTCTACCTGAGGATGCTCAGTGGGGTGACTTAGGTAAGAAGTACACATTTAGTTCTTTTTAATTTTTTTTGCAAATTTTATTATATAAAATGTTTTTATGTCTTTGATCCAAGGACTAATCAAAATTTTCTTTTGACGACACAGATGTGGGGCCGTATCGACCTCCAGGAATGTCTCCCATTCAGAGACGAGGAGAAGTGTCTCTAGTGACAAGATGGGATGCTGAGGACTATGAGGTAGTTGAACAAAACTTAGAGGAACTGACTGCGGATGTCCCGGACATCGCTATTGGGGATATCCCAAGGCGTTATCAACGCCATACTATGGGCATGTTTGAGTCTCTTAGTTGACTTCTCCGTAGGGTAGCCCGAGTAGTTGTATATTACTATGAGCGTCATCCATGATGCTAATTTGTAGAAGCCATGGCTTCATATATTTTGATATTTTGGTCCTTGGACAAAAACATTTTGTAAAACTTTTGATTGTTATATATATATACGGCTTCTACCGGTTTATTTCATTTTGTATAATACATGTGATGTGTGATTGCTTTTATAAAAGTCTCAGATATCTGTCTAACACATAATTCGCTAAAGCATCAGTCAATGTATTTAGACATCTAGGAATGTGTTGATATTTGATATAATCAAAATGATGTTCCAAGAGGTGAATTCGTAGATATACCTGCAATAAAGTAGGACTCCGGATAGCATAGACATTACTTAACTGTAGTACTACTAGCTGTGAATCAAGTCGTATAACTAGGTAACGGATACCAAGCGAAATAGCATTAGTCAACAACTCGATGACGACGCTATATTCTGCGATATTATTGGTCGCATGATCGAGGAAAACACCTTGTAGACTGATAAGTTCGTTTGTAGGTGCATAAATTGCCCATGCAATAGAAGCAAGGTTCTCAGTGCTACGACTAGCGCCATCGGCGAAACCAATGTGGGGTAGTGAAAACTGTGACATCTAAAAACCAAGCACAATGCGAGGTAAGTGGTCGAGGGTAGAAACCAAATAACAAAAAAGCACACTAAAGTAACACACAAAAGTATGATACAATAAAATACAAGCACTCATGCACAGATGATCTAGGCATAGTACTTCTTTAAGTATAGCCCATTTCTGGGTTCACTCAAAGGGATACCATCATAGTCCACCAACTCATAGGTTCCTTTCTCCAACACTCGTTTGACGATATAAGGGCCTCGCCACAGAGCCTCAAAATTTTCGGCTCCCAGCAAATCTCGATCTTGTTCATAAAGGAGAACTAGATCACCTTCAGAGAAAATGTGTGGCTTGACATGTTTGTCGTATTGGGCTTTGACGCGTTTCTTATGGGTTTCTATAACCAGGGTGGCATCGCGACGAGTTTCGTCTAGTTGCATAAGATACAACAGATGTTCTTCTTCAGCGAAAGTGTTTGGGAGAAGTTCAACGGCTAGCTTTAGAGACGGTATCTCACATTCAATCGACAAGATGGATTCGAGGCCATAAACTAACTGGAAAGGTGTAAACCCGGTAGCAGACTTGAAGGATGTCCAGTAAGCCCACAATGCTGAAAACAACATTGTGTGCCAACTTGTTTTGTGAATCCCTATCATTCGTCGAAGCATGGTAATGAGGACTTTGTTTATTGCTTCAACCTGGCCATTGGCCTTTGGGTAATAGGGAATTTATTTTTCATGGTGAAGACCCAACTTTTCGGTGAGTTCTGTTAGCGATATTTCTTGTTAGCGATATCATCTAGCGCCATCGGCGAAAGCTCCACAGGAGGGCTTCATCAGGATATTGGAGATCTTGGAAGTAGAGGTTTCGTGCATAGAAGAATCGTGAAACGCGATTTCCCGATCGGATCGGGACCGTCCATTGTGTGTGATGAGTGTCAGGAGATCCCAGAAAGTCGGGGATTGGGAAATCGTTGATCCCGTGCACAAGGAGTTCAGGCATTTTGAAACTGGGAATCCTGAAACTCCGATGGGGAGTTGGACTGCGGTCACATGGAGTGATGGTCACATGGACCAGGCACAGCCAGAAGGGCTAAGGCCGAAGCGCATCGGGGATCGGAGGATTGGGATTCCTAAGGACAGGCGCGCGTTGACATTGAAAACGCTGAAACCCCGATAGGAGTGGAATAAGGTCACGGTCATAGGGATTGGTCATATGAGTGAGAGCTGAGCCAGGAGGGCTAGTACGTGGAAGCACTCATCGGAGAATCGGTGATCGGGGATTCACGAGGACATTGGTTGGTGGCAGCGGAAAGTCCGAAACCCCGAAACCCCGATATAGAGTCGGGGACCACCACGGCTAGGTGCAGAGGCCAAGAGGAAAGTCAGAAAGACCTGTGGATCGGGTTTGCATAGTGATTCCCGAAAGGAATTTAAAGAGCCGCTTCGGCTCAGAAGAGGGAATTTAAAATGATCCTGAGAGCAGGAAGGCACGGTGATGTGCCATATACCGATTTGATGTGGGCTAAATCCCAGTAGCTGCCAGGAATGAATGCAGAGAAAAGAGGGTGGTTGAGGCCTCTCCTCAGTCATTTATTTGAAGAGTATGGAGGTCCCAACCAAAAATCTACCCAGGAGGGTCCCCCGTACCGGTTCTCTTTAGGAAAGCCATGCCGAGTCTCCAACTCACTAGAGGAACCTGCACACGCCAGTTCGATATTCAAAGGGCTCAGCTACCCCTTGGCGTGAGCCATGCTAAATTAAGGAGGCGTATGACAGGGGAGCAGAGGAAAGATTTGATTGAGGCAGACTGACAACCCATCCTGATAGAGAAGCTCCTCAACGTCAAGCATTGAATTCATGATATGATCGTTCCTTCAACACCTGAGTCAGTTCCAAGTATATGTATGCGTTTTCGCCATTTTGTAGAGGAAGAATGGTTGAGCAAGGCTCCCGGTTGTAAAACTTTAATGAAGCACTGTTTTCTGGTTATTTCTAGACTTCTGAGACTTCTTGCCTTATGAGTGCCAGTTTCTTTACATCTTTGTTATACTGTGTTAGAGCAGCTCGAAATTGGAGGATCCAGTTGAGTTGTAGCTGTTATAGGATGATGTTGTAATGGATCACTGTTATAGTTACAGAGTCTCTAATCGGTTCCTGTGATTTCCTTAACGCTGAATGACTTGGAATTGGAGGATCCAGTCAAGTCTTCTATTTAGTTTCTTGAAGCCCTGAACCAGGAGGATCCTGCGTTCAGAGTTTTTCCCCTACAAACCGCTGTAAGCCTGTTGCCCAGAGCTGTTTGTTCACCTTTCTTACTAAGTCTTTCACCTGCTCATCTTTTAATCAACCCACTGGCTGAAGTTAGGATTCCAGACCTCCTTTGTTATTTACGTACCAGATCCAGTCCCCGAGTTAGAGTGATATCTCATCGAGTCTCTACCCATTTGATCGCCCATTTATCAAACCGTGACATAAAAACTGATGGGCATCGGGCTCTGCTCCTGCAAGCAATCCAGGAGTGACTTTCGACGCTAACATTTCTGGCGCCGTTGCCGGGGACGAAGTTGAAGATTTTCCCTGGGCCGAATGACATTGAGCCTCTGATTCTGAAGGTGCATCAGACATTAGAGCCCTTAAAGATTGTTACTGTGCACCTGGTGACTCCATTGTTTCCACATCACTGTTTCAGCTGTGACTACTGTCAACACACCTGAAATCCGACCCTAAGGAACTTTCTCGAGAAGGTTTCAGCAGCTGCTTTCTCAGTCTGACAAGCTTCTTGGGGTAACGACAACGTTAAGATTTGGCCTTTGATGGTGAACAAGGACTAGGCATATTTGAAGCTGCGCATCTTTCACCTGGTGACTCCATGATTCAAGGATCAATTGGTGACTCCACTGGTTCGATATGGAGAAAATCCTTGCTCGCAGGTTTGCTCCTTTTAATTTTTCTGCTATTCCTGGTTTTCCTAATGTTGTCCCCTCTCTGGATGAATGGGGTGATTATTTTCCCGTATTTGGAAAGTGTGAAGAGGACAACCCTGCTCATCACCTCAGTGAGTTTCATGAACTCATGCGTCAGTGGGAGATACATCATGAGGATGTGTTACTGAAGATGTTCATGTTCTCGTTAGCAGGGGATGCGCGTAAATGGTACCATTCTTTACCCCCTGCTATCATTTCTTCACTCCATGGATTCCATGCAGCTTTCACCACCTATTGTCAGAGGCTGTATCCCCCTGAGTTAATTTTTCATAATTGTTGTGAGGGATACCACAACTCTATACAAGAGAAAGCTGTTTCTAACGAAAGCTGTGGGGAGGATCTTGATGACCTGGATCAGAACTCAGTCCCTTCTCCTCCCCATTCATCTGCATCCGAGGCAGGTTATGAAAGTGATAAAGTTCCCAGGGAGGAGGATGGCGCCTTGAGTAAGCTGATAGAGCAGGTTAAATATCTCTCTGCCCAATTAGAAGGGTTGAAATATGAAGACTGTGCAGAGGATTTTCCAGTCCTTGAGGCAGACACTCTGAGCAACTCTTTTGAAGAGATTGTTGAATATTTATTAGATGAGTTGGCATCTACCCCCGATGAGCTTGCTGTCTCAGATCAAAGCAATACAGAGGTAGTTGTGGAAGAGGATTGCTCTCTTTTCCTTCACGAGATTTCCCACGATGTGTTTACATTCGGGGTCGAAACGGAGGAGTGGGGGATAGTTCCATTTCTGCAAGTTGGAGAAGCTTTGTCTCCCCCCGACTTCGATGATTATCTAGAAGAGGAGCAACAGAGCTCGACATCACCTTTTTATTTTCAGAGCATCCAGACCACTTATGATAGTTACGAATCAGAGTCTGAGCTTGATATGCTGGATTTCCAAGAGCAGGTCGTAGAGCCTTATCCTCTGCTCGCAAATGAAAGACAATGCGAGGAAATCAACCCCCCTGAGAAGCAAATTGAAAAGAAGAGCTTTACCACAGGTCCTATCTATGATGATTATGACTCTGACCCTTGGGAGATCCAAGAAGAGGCACCAGAAGAACCAGAGGAGCAGTCGAAGATGTAGTTTACAGGCTGCGCAGAGCCAGTCAACAAGCAGAATCACCCCATGGTCCCTATTTATGATGAATATGAATCGGACCTGGAGGAGAGAAAACAAGAAGAGGAAAAAGAACCAGAGGGGCAATCTGCTCTTTGTTCAGAGCCAGTCAACGAGCAACCACCACCCGAGAGCAACGAGCCTACGTCAGTTGTCCACCATCAACTTGTGCTTATCAGAGATATTCAGCCGCAGGTGAACAACTGTGTAGCAGAAGAGATCATCTGTCGCCAATTTCCTGGAATTGGCCACTCATTTGATGACCCTGTCAGCGAATACATGGAGTGGCATTTCCCTTATGCTTTGGAGCCGCCCTATTTCATCTCAACTCCAGCCTGTAAGGAGGAGTTGAAGAGTGTAACCGTTCTACTGTCACGGTTACACCATCTGCTGGTGATCATCGACAGGAGGAAGGAGCTTCTATCCAGGAAGCTGCTTGAATGGCTATGGTGGAAGTTTTCTTTCACCTAGCCCATTTAAAGTGTTTCATTAGTTTAGGATTGTATATAAATAAGCTCTTTGAGCATGTATCTTTGTTTTGTTTCTTTTACTTTTCGGCATATATTTTTAGCAGTGGGATGTTTTGAGAATGACTCCATAGCCCAATAGCAAGGCACTGAAGCTGCAGAAGGAGTTCTTAGAGCATCGCAGGGACGACTCTATCCCCCATGGAGCCTAATGTTAGCGATATTTCTTGTTAGCGATATCATCTAGCGCCATCGGCGAAAGCTCCACAAGAGGGCTCAATCGAGATATCAGAGATCCCGTGAGCATAGGTTTCGTGCATAGCAGAATCATGAAATGCGATTTCCTGATCGGATCGGGACCGTCCATTGTGCGTGACGCATGTCAGGAGATCCCAAAAAGTCGGGGATTGGGAAATCGGAGATCCCGTGCACAAGGAGTTTGTGCATTTTGAAACAGCGAATCCCGAAAATCCGATGGGGAGTTGGACTGCGGTCACATGGAGTGATGGTCACATGGACCAGGCACAGCCAGAAGGGCTAAGGCCGAAGCACATCAGGGATCAGAGGATCGGGATTCCTAAGGACAGGCGCGCGTTGACATTGCAAACGCCGAAACCCCGATAGGAGTGGAATAAGGTCACGGTCACAGGGATTGGTCATATGAGCGGGAGCTGAGCTGGGAGGGCCAGTATGTGGAAGTGCTCATCAGAGAATCGGTGATCGGGGATTCACGAGGACATTGGTTGGTGGTAGCAGAAAGTCCGAAACCCTGAAACCCCGATATAGAGTCGGGGACCACCACATCTAGGTGCAGAGGCCGAGAGGAAAGTCAGAAGGACCTATGGATTGGGTTTGCACAGTGATTCTTGAAAGGAATTTAAAGAGCCGCTTCGGCTCAGAAGAGCGGATTTAAAACGATCCTGAGAGTAGGAAGGCACGGTGATGTCCCAGATACCAATTTGATGTGGGCTAAATCCCAGTAGCTGCCAGGAATGAATGCAGAGAAAAGAGGGTGGTTGAGGCCTCTCCTCAGTCATTTATTTGAAGAGTATGGAGGTCCCAACCAAAAATCTACCCAGGAGGGTCCCCCGTACCGGTTCTCTTCAGGAAAGCCATGCCGAGTCTCCAACTCACCAGAGGAACCTGCACACACCAGTTCGATATTCAAAGGGCTCAGCTACCCCCTGGCGCGAGCCATGCTGAATTAAGGAGGTGTATGACAGGGGAGCAGAGGACAGATTTGATTGAGGTAGACTGACAACCCATCCTGATAGAGAAGCTCCTCAACGTCAAGCATTGAATTCATGATATGATCGCGCCTTCAGCGCCTGAGTCAGTTCCAAGTATATGTAGGCGTTTTCGCCATTTTGTAGAGGAAGGATGGTTGAGCAAGGCTTCCGGTTGTAAAACTTTAATGAAGCACTGTTTTCTGGTTATTTATAGACTTCTGAGACTTCTTGCCTTATGAATGCCAGTTTCTTTACATCTTTGTTATACTATGTTAGAGCAGCTCGGAATTGGAGGATCCAGTCGAGTTGTAGCTGTTATAGGATGATGTTGTAATGGATCACTGTAATAGTTACGGAGTCTCTAATCGGTTCCTATGATTTCCTTAACGCTAAATGACTTGGAACTGGAGGATCCAGTCAAGTCTTCTATTCAGTTTCTTGACGCCCTGAACCAGGAGGATCCTGCGTTCAGAGTTTTTCCCCTACAAACTGCTGTAAGCCTGTTGCCCAGAGCTGTTTGTTCACCTTTCTTACTAAGTCTTCCACCTGCTCATCTTTTAATCAACCCACTGGCTGAAGTTAGGATTCCAGACCTCCTTTGTTATTTACGTACCAGATCCAGTCCCCGAGTTAGAGTGATATCTCCTCGAGTCTCTACCCATTTGATCGCCCATTTATCAAAATGTGACATAAAAATTGATGGGCGTCGGGCTCTGCTCCTGCAAGCAATCCAGGAGTGACGTCCGACGCTAACAAGTTCTAACATCATGAAGTTTCTAAAGTGGCTATCGTGATCAGTAATGATAGCTTGAGGAACACCAAACCGAGCAATGATGTGATTGAATATGAATAGTGCTACGATCTTTCCGGTATTGTCGAATGTAGGCATCGCCTCAGCGCATTTCGTAAAATAATCTACGGCTATAATAATGTATCCATTCCCCTCGGCCAAGTGATGGTGACATGTCATGAAATCGATACCCCATTTCGCAAAAGGTCCAATGGAGAAGGTGTAGAGGAGCAGGGTGTGATCGTATTTTGTTGTTGTAGGTTTGGCAAGCGTGGAATTTTTGGACAATGATAATACAGTCGTTGAATAAAGAAGGCCAAAAATACCCAGCTCATAAGATATTCTAGGTAGTAGCATACCTAGACATGTGACCACCACATGCTCTAGAATGGTAGTCATTCAAGGCTTTCTCGGCTTCATCAAAGGTGAGGCATCGTCGAAAAATGGAGTCAATCCCATGACGATAAAGAGTATCACCGAGGATAATATACTGACGGGCTTGGTAGCGTATTTGACGATGGTCAGTGCTAGACAAATCAGGTCAGAAAGTCTGAGTCTGGAGATATATGATGATATCCCCATACCAAAGGTCATCATAACTGATCATAAAAAGGGATTCATCGGGTAATGAATCCTCTGCTACGTTTTCCATCTCAGAATAGGGAAGGTCGCATATCAATTCGACAAACACCAAGGATTTCTTGGACTTAGTGTGTTCAGATTCTAAGTCAAACTTCTGGAGTATTACGATCCATTTGGAGTATTTTCCCCCTAGCAATTGGCATGTAAGAATGTGTTGCATAGGGTTACAGCTGGAAATCACAGTAGTCTTGCGTAAAAGGATATAGTGCTGAAAATGTTGAACAGCTTGGACGGCGGCCAAGGCTAGTTTTTCAACATGTAAATACTTGGTTTCGATAGTCGTGAGACTCCAACTCAGATTATAAATAACATGTTCATCATGAGAATCATTCTCTTGGACTAGAACCATAGCAATGGTGTAGTCCGAGGCTGCGAGATATAAGAAATAATCGCGACTGTAATGGGGTGGGAAAAGTAGTGGGGTACGGGTTAAAGTCAGTTTTAAAGCATCAAAAGCTTTGTTGGCAGTGGTATCCCATATGAACTCAGAACCTTTCTTGAGCAGTCGAGTAAATCCAAGAGTTAACTCAACATAGTTTGGGATGAAAGGACGTAGAAAGTTTGCCTTCCCTTGCAAACTTTGTAGCTGGCGAAGTGAGGAGGGAGGAGGGAGATTGAGAATTGCCTCGAACTTCAAAGGATCTACCCTGATCCCTTGATGTGAAACAATAAAGCTCAGAAGTCGACCGGATTCTACACAAAAAACACATTTGTGCAGATTTAAGTGTATACGGTAAAACATACATTGGAGGAAACTGGCTTGGAGGTGTGCTGGATGATCGACATGGTGCATGGAATTAGCCAGTAGGTCATCGAGATATGGTTGGAAAATGTGCTTTATATCATGAAAGGCATAAGACATAGCATGTTGAAAAGTCGCATCGGCATTCTTTAAACCAAAGGGTAGTTTCCGATAGGCAAAAGTGCCCCAAGGACAAATAAAAGTGATCTTGTGTTGGTCGATAGGTATGATATTGATTTGATTATATCCAGAGAAACCATCCATCAAAGAGAATATTTCACTCCTGGCACAATCGTCGACGATCTGGTCAACGAAGGGGGTGGGAAAGTTGTCTTTAGGACAAGCTTTGTTAATATCCCTATAATCAATGCACACACGGATTGTACCTTATTTTTTGTTAACCGGAACAAGATTGGAAATCCAGTTAGTTAGAGCCACAGGGTAAATAAAGCTAGCTTTAAGAAGTTTCTCAACTTCAAGCTTGATAGTAGCTGCTTTACATGGGTGGATCGGACGAAGTCGTTTCTGGACAGGTTTAGCACCCGGGCATGTCTTAATCTCGTGTACAACAATGTTGGGGTCAATACCAGACATTTATTCATAGCTCCATGCAAAGACATCGCACAATTATTGAAAAAGAGACTTGTAGGTGACAACTTCGTCATTAGAACACGAAGCTACGATATGCACATTTTCAACAACTCCAAGTTTAATGGATATGTTGAGGGGGATGGTGGGTGAGATATTACTTAAGTTCCCTTCGTAGAACATATCGTGTGTAGACTCAGGAATGGTAGAAATGACGACAATGGTTGACGGAGTCAAGATCCGTTGGTAACTTTCAATGGTGTGTTGTTCCAGGAAGAGAATGGAATGATGATGTCCATTGTCCCAAGGGGTATCTTCCATGGACATAACAGACATAATCATCTCGTCTATAGGAAAAATGACACAGAAAGGATTCAGAGATAGATCACCAAGAGAGGGGGTAGAAGGGGTTTCCGATTGAATGGCTTGATAAGTGGATTTGATCGAACTTAAATGCATTTGGTCACCATAGTGAAGATGATCACTGGGGTTGGGTATTATCCACGGGTTAGAAGATGTAAGGGTTTTGCGAACAGAGGTGGAAATCATGTTGATCGAGGCGACAAACAGATATGGAATATAGGGTGGTGGAATGGGGAAAGTACCTATCAAAGAGGAATATTTAAGAAGACCCACGCTGATATTCTCATATCTAGGGGGGGTTTTCGCAATGAAAGGAACATTGCTGATATGTGTATCAGAGTTGAAGAAGGCCAATTGGTCCATTGTAATTAATTTTCCTTGATGTGGGAAACGTACGACATGGAAAATAGTGGACACAACTGCACGCATGGAATCGATCCAACTACGACCAAGTAGAAGGTTGTAATCGAGAGGAGTGTCAAAGACCTCAACTTCAACGTTGACCTTTTTTCCTTCTAACGTAATAGGCAACGAAGGGAGGACACCGTAAGGCTTAAAACCAAAGCCATTAAAGCTTTGAGCGTGTTGTGTGATTCGGTTAAGGGAGGAGAGATGATGGATTTCTAGCAGGTAATAGACATGACACACGCCGAGGCACCCTCATCAATAACTGTTCTACAAATGTTCTTGTCGGAGACAATAACTTGTATTTGAAATGCGAGTTGAGGGAGTAACCTTGGAATGTGATCTTCCAAGTCAAAAATTATTAAATTTGTATCCGTAGGGTCGATTCCACCAATAGCTTTCAACAGTGCCTTCCGTTGTGTGGGACAACTTTGAAGGACTTCGAGGGCTGACATCATGGATGGTGCTTGGGCCAGATCTTCTACAATACTGTAGTTATGGGTAGCATGCGCATGAGGATTGAAAGGAGACTTTTGAACAACACCCTTCGGGGGAGGGTGAAGAACTATGTCTAGGCTCGGTCGTTCGAGATGAAGAGGATAGTTGGTAGGTGGAGCCGATGGAGATGGTTGGACCAAGGAAGGAGGTATTTCATCAACCTTCTCTTTGGAGGAAGAATAATCTTTGGCTTGAGTGGTAAGTGTGACGTCATTTTTCTTTAAATCACTTGTACACATTAAGACATAGGATGTAGTGGAGGGGGAAGGTTGGTCATGAATGACCAATTGGGCCTATTGTTGAGAAGGAAAGGGTTGTGACAACACAACTGGGGTAGGAGGTTTCAGGGTCCCTTGAAGGAACTTAGTAACCTCGGCTCGTCTCGGACAATCCTTAGTGTAGTGATTATCACCACAGATAAGACAAGGGTATCGGGGTTTGTGCTTATCCTTATCGTCAACAAGTTGTGTTTTGGTCTTCTTAGATTGTGGTTTATTTTTATCCTCCTTATTCTTACCCTTCCCTTTTCTGGATTTATTCTTTCCGATAGGGGTAGATTGCATAGAGTTCACCCTAGAAGTCTTGCCAGCAGGAGGAGTAGGAGACAGATCATGTTGAACATTAGAAGCAATGGACTTGGGGTTGGTGATAGAGGCTTGTGTGGAATGGGGTTGAGTGTGGAAAGGGCCAATCACACCATTATCCACATGAGAAGCAACAAGAGTAGTTGAAGTAGCAGTAGTAGAAGGACAAGGTGCATTAGGGAGAAAATTGTCAAGAGTACCTGTTTGTGAGTAAACGAGGTCAAGGTATTGAGCACGACTGATTGCCTGTTCTTCTATGACAACTCCACCCATGGTGATGTCATGATCAATATCATTCACGAATGATTTCGTGAACCACTCTGCTAATAACTGATCAGGGAGATCAAGTTTTATGAGACATCATCTTCGTCGCCACTCATGAATGTGATCAGACATATGCGTGGCTTTGGTTTGTTTGAAAGAACTCCAAATTTTGGTTCCTATTTCGTATTGGATCGGTAACTAGTAGTGGGTGAGGAAATCCATGGAAAGGGTGTTAAATTCAACGAAGAAACCTAGTGGTAATTCTATATACGACTTCGCGGAGGAACGCATGAGAGTTCATTGAAAAAGATGTAAATGAATAGAGTCATCCATCAAAGAGTTGGATGAACACCAAAGGTGGAAAGTCATTACATGATTGTTTGGGTCCTTTCCTGGTTTACCATCGAACTTAGGAATGTCGGAAGGTAGTTTGGACGGTATGGCGGGCCATTGAGGAGAGTGACGGATATGATCGTTTAAAATTCTAGACAGATCAGGGAGATCCAGGGTGGATAAGAAAGGTAACTGTCTATTCACGTGGGGGTACTGGTGACTTTGGGGAGGAAGTCCTGTAGGTATGCCAGTAGGACCGTAAGCAGTTTGCACATAATACGAAGATCTGGGCAGATTCGTTTGTTGGTGTGGAGGTATGTAATTTATAGGGTTGTATTGGTTAGGGCGGTTCCCTTGAACAGGGACGTTGGGTCCAGCGTTCAATCCAAAAATGGAATTGGATGGACCTGGATATGGTTGGCCCGTACTAGGGGGTATGAAAGAGCTATCTTGAGGCTTCCCCCCCCCAGTCAATTGAGGATTATTTTGGATAAGATAGTTCCAATACTGGGCCAAGTCTGCAGGTATGTTCTATCTAGTGGGTGGGGTAGGTGGGGGTTTCCCTCTAATCAGAGGTTGTGTCCCAATTGGGATTTGACCTCCAGGGTGAAAATGTCCGCCACCAGGAATCTGGTAATTAGGTGTGAAAGACTGAATGGTGCCACTAGGGTCGGTTCCTCCGATAGGGGATGGAAGAGAACCTCTGGAAGGGGGTCAAGGAAGTGTCGGAATAAAACCAGGAACAAGATGGTGCCCAGAAGGAGTGGAAATGCCAGGAGTCCCGGATGGGATTTGTGTAGGAATGAGAATAGAAGCATTCAACGGATGATATCTAGGAGGAAGCGTTGGGGTGATTCTGGGTGAAAGTAGCGTACCAATGAGGGCCTGTCTAGCCACCGTATTCCCAGTATGAAGATTCGTAGTATCTAGGACCATTGTATAATGGGCCATTTGAAGGGGGGCAGTCAAGATATGGTAGTGTCCGAACTAGGGAAATAATAGGAAATAGTAAAAGGTATCGCGTCTGGATCGAAAGTTTCGGGTGGCTCAGGTGTGTCAGTGATATCAACGCCTGCTTCTGAGCCAAAGATATCCTGTCTAAAAATGCTAGTAGTCCAAAAAGGATCCTGACCTTCAGGGCCTGTGAAAGGTCTGGTTGGTAATCCAAAAGACTCAACAACAATATCTCTGGATGAATTCGATCCAACAATACGTCTCACAGAGTCAGGAGGAAGTCACAAGCCCTCTCGAGAATTTGTAACTTGGAATTGTTCTAAAGAGTCAATTCTTTCCAGTCATGGAGTGGCAATGTCTTGGACTTCACTCTGTTGAGGAGAGCCCTCTGGTGAGTTGGTAGGCAAGGGTTGAGAACCTTCCAGATCTTCTGAGGGTAGTCCTTGCATTCTACGTGAGCGGTGTGGAGGGTCAATGGTGATCGAGCGAAAATCTCACGAAAGAAATTCTATGGCGAACTTATGGAAACAAACAACATGCACTAGTAAAATCTACAAATCAAAATCAAGCAAACAAGACCTTCCTATTCCAAAATCACTAGTTGGTGATGAAATCCAACATCGTTACGTTGAGACAAGAAGGGGCCGGTCTAGGGTGGAAAAGTTACGTTGACGACCTGCTTAACAAACTTACACCTTGGTGCAAGCTATCACACATAATCGTGGGTATACCGTCCAAGGATCCCGAGTGAGTCTGGCCAACGTCAATTCCAGGTACCATGAAGAATTACCCCTCCACAGTCACCTTGTGTAAGATGCTAAGAATATAGGCTACTAAAGTTACCACAAACAACAATGATGCCTAGGGGAACAGTCGACAGTCCGATCCACACGCAAGGGCAGGGTATCTAGCCCAAAATCAACTTGAGAGGCTTCCACTCATCATTGTGGGTATACCTTCAAGTGACCCCCATAATATGTGCAATCTCTACACCGAGATCAACAAAGCAAGGTGCGTAACTCTGTCAATCTCAATGCGACCTCAGGTTTGACCCTTGTGTGAGAAGGGCTTCCTAGGACAAAATGTTGCAAATGGAATTTGACACTCCCTATCACAAGATACTATTGTGTGTTTTTCACTTTGGAGAGTGTGTCTCACTACCTATTCCAAAGCTCTAGCCTAGCTAATGTTGGTGCAAAAGAGCCCTAGAAAATGTTACTAGTTGAATTTTAAAGTTGCACGATATTATTAAAGGTTGTTGTTACGCAAAGGGAGATGGAAATGAAACCAATGTTGTGTAAGACTCTGACCCAACAATGTGTAAATAGAAATAAATGATACAAACTTGTGTTCGATGAATTTTATCTACAACAGGGAAAGAGGAGTTTTCTAGAAAAATGCAAATTACGATGTACGATCTTTTTTGAAATGTAGTACCAAACAATCATTGAAAATGTAAATTCACTATTTGTTCTCTTTCAATACTTGAATGCCAATATTTTTTGAATAAATGATTGCTTAAAAGAAAAAGTCTTCAATTTTTTTTTGTTTAGAAACCAAAAAATAGGGATGGAACTAAGAAAAAGTAAGAAACCAATGAAAATAAAATACTCAACAAACACCCAAATTGATCTTTCAATGAAGATAAAAATAACAAACTGACAAGAAAAAATCTCTTCAAATGCACATGAACAAAATTTTTTCAAGCAACAAGCAATCTAAAAGGACAATTGATCCCAAATTTTAATCCAATCAAAGGCTTTTGACCAAACAAGCACTTGGATCTCAGAATCAGAGATTATACCCTTGTTGATAAAAGGTCAAGAAACAAAAATTGGGAAAAAGAGTAAGAAGAGTTTTCGATCTCCGAAAACTAATCAACTGCAATATTTTAAGTTAAGAAACAGTTAAACACTGACAAAAGAAATTCTCCCCAGGTAATTAAAAAAATCTGGGCATCAAAAAGACAAGAAGACCTAATCCAAAACTTTTACAAATGAGTTCGCAGCCTGGTAGTGGGGTATAGTGCGAGAATTAGGGATTCTCACAGTCTAGATACAGGCAGGGTGCGAAAAGGTCGCACTGAACTGAACAATAGGGTGCGAACATCAATGATTCTCGCAGGTCACAAAGAGGTACAGTGCGAGAAGGTTTGTAATCAAGAAAAAATTGGAAAAAGGACAAAAATTTGAGTGAACTTCTGGGTCCAGAGAGTCTATAAGGGTCTCCTATAGACTCGAAGACTGGTTGGTAATGAAAAAAGTAAGTTAAGAGCAAATGGCCAACAAAAAATACAAAATGAGTTGTATCCCCAGCGGAGTCGCCAATTTTGTTATCGGATAAATTGGTATATGCAGACACTAACAGATCTCCCTAGATCCACCTGGATCTAGAACAAAACAGGATAGAACATGACGCTTTCCCTAAGCAACTTTCATTGAATTTACAACCAAAAGAGGAACGAGTGACATACCTTTATATTGCTTGCTTAGGTCTTTTTTGTTCCTACTTCGCTCCGGTGCTCTTGCAAGATCAGATCCAAGAAAACACAAACCAACCAAAGTGAAGATAGTAAAGTATATTCAATGACAACCTATGCACATGATCACAGAATTATGTAATAAAATAAGAGTGATTTTATGGGAAAGGGACATGCCACTGTATTATATTAAATGAAAGTAGAAGATACAATCAGATCGCCTTGATGTCGTAAGCTCCCTTTTGGTGTTCCTTTTTTCTAACACACACACTTGCTCCAAACTACATGAAGAAGATCCACTATGGCTTGATGGACAAATGGAGACCTCAAGCATTAATTCAAACATGATTCCTCACACAATTCTGAATCTATTCTTTCATCAATTCTCTATTCAATCTTTTTTAACCTCTTCCTTGAGAAACCTTTCATTATATAGGTAAAGGAGAGATGGTTAAAGGGATGAGGATGATCCCACTAAATCTGATAAGTCAGTAGGATGCCAGCCATGCGAATGCCAACTCATTTTCTAGAAGATCCTCTTCTAGAACCTTCGTAACTTCCTCTTCCTTTTAAGCTTTGAAGCAGGTTCACACCCTACCTATAGAGTAGACTGTGAACATCTCACACTCTAGGTATAGGGTTTCCTATGAGAATTAGGGTTTCTCGCACCTCACAATACATGTAGCCTGTGAACTCATCTTAAAAATATGTTTTATGGAAGAAGACAACAGTCACTTTTCTCAGGCAAAAGGTCCTTATGAGGGCCTGAACACACAACTATAGAGACACCACCAGAGTGACCAAAATAATGTGTAACACTAGGTTGAATGATTCTAACCTATAAAATCTCTTGAACCATACACTTAATCTCACTCTTTTATGCATTTATTGAACCATACATTCAATCTCACTCTTGAGAGTTTTAGGAGTGTTGATGCTAGCCAATGCATGGCAAGATATCATTAGAGTAGTCTCTTTGAATCCTATTGTTTTCATTGATGTCAAAGAAAAGGGGAGCCTATAATATTTCCAAGATAAATATTACAAGCCTCCATATGTCCAAGATAAATATTGCAATATGGAGATTGTTGAAAGTATTATTTTTATAAGTTTGGATACCCTATATTTGAAGGAATGTTTACCCTACATACCTATCTCAAATGGGAGCATATGTTATATGGTTGGAAATATTATTATAAGACCTTTCCAATGGTATATAAAATTATCTCTAACACCCTAGGAATGAGGAGATTTAAAAATTTTCGTCCGACAACCCAACCAGAAAATTTAGGTTGGCTCAATAGTATTTACAGGTCGGCCTTGAAAGTGGGGACACAATTACTATAAATACATGATATATTTTTTCATTTGTAGAGAAACCAAGTAAGAGATCAAGTATTAGGTGCGTAGAAGTGATATGAGGTGCGCTAAAGGTGTTGGGGTGTCTTTTTGATGTGCAAGAGAAGTTTAAGGGATTTTCTTGAGGTATTTCTTGTTCTCAAGGTGTGCTATGAAGGACTATGTTAAATTTAGAGCTTCTATTAAGTTATTTTCAATTTACTAGACAATAATAGCATAAGCAAGATCACTAAAAGATACACAATCACAAGGTAAACAACATTTATCCTGGGAAACCCTCATGGGGGAGAAAACCCAACAAAAACTTCCTTAATATAGATTGTCAATACAATGCCAAGATAATAAGCCAAACACAAGAGAATATCCAACACTGAGAAATGTTCCTCTCTCTTCCTTCTTCCGACAACTGGTAACTGCAGCTTCCTTCAAACTTGTGCACGAGATGAATGACTTGAGTGAGTGAGCTAATGAGGCACCTTCCACTCTTATTTATACTAGCTGGCAGGTGCTAGGGTGGTGTCTCTTCATAAAGAAGGGCCAACTTCTTCACTTAGTGGCTAAAACCACTTTAATTATGCCCAGGGGCCAACTTCTTAATTAGCAACATATAATTAAGGTTTAACCAATCCACAAAAGGGGACTTGGTCTTATACAAAGCCTGACATGATCAATCTACAAAAGGGGATTGATATATAAGATAATAACTCAATAATAAGTAGAATATTCTTTGTAGTTTCAATATTTCAACATCCCCCCTTAACAAGAAGGGTATTCTACAACATCATCAGGAGAGAGAGAGGGAAAAAACATCTGGAACACTGACTGACATATATATAAATCATCAAAAGTTTTTCTCATCATCAATAACATCATCATTCACAGCATGGTGTTGGAGTATCAACATCATCATCATTCACAACATGGAGCTGGAGTATCAACATCATCATCATTCACAACATGGAGATGGAATAAAACCATCATCATTGTTCACATCATGGAGTTGGAAAAACATCATCATCATTGTTAACAACATGGAGCTGGAACTTGAAACATCAACATCAATTAGCACAAAATCTATAACAAAAAAATCAACAACATCATCATCAACAACACGAGGCTGGAGCAACATCATCACATCACGAGGCTAGAGCAACAACATCACAACACGAGGCTGGAGAAACAACATCATCATCATGGGGCAACATAATGAGGTAGGTGTATCAAAACAACCTTGTGGTACTTTGACAGTCCCTAGGGATCTGCCCAAGAATCATAATATTCCCTAGGATATAAAATCCTAACGGAGATACCACGTGGTACTCTGACAGACCGTCCTTACCCGCCCTTCGGGATCTACTGAGGAATCATAAGATTCCCTAGGATTATAAAAATCCTAACGGAGCTACCACTACTGACCACATCTAGCATATACATGCATAGGTACTTTGACAGGACACCCTTACCAGAACTTCAGGATTTGTCCAGGGATGATCGGTCCCCTATGATATAAATCCTAACTGCGCTACCTGTTGTTGGTCAGGATACCATAGTATCATCAACATCACTCCACCTTTCGAGGGAGGTCCTTTTGGACTATACCAATATTGTATCGAAATTTCTCAAACTTTACATGAGACAAAGGCTTGGTCAACACATTTGCAACCTGCTCATCTGTGCCAACATATTGGATCTTTATAGCTCCCCTCTGCACCATGTCACAAATGTAGTGATACCAGATTTGCATCTAGTTCGACTTCTCATGGAACACAATGTTCTCTGTCATCTTTATGCAACTCTAGTTATCACAGAGAATCTCAGTTTCTTCCATATCTAGATCAAATAGACCTGTCAACATCTTCCAAAGCCATATGGATTCACAACTGGTGGAACATGCAGTACTGTATTTTTCTTATGTTGTGCTACGAGCAATACTGGATTGCTTCCTAATTTTCCATGAAGTCATGGCTGACCCTAGACTGAAACAACATCCCGAAGTTCTCTTTCTGTCATAAACACTTCCAGCCCAATTTGAATCGATATAACCAATCAGTTCGAAGTCATGATCTCCATTATAACAGAGACCAAATTCCAACGTACCCTTAAGGTATCTCATCACATGTTTTCCAACAACAAGGTGAACATGTCTAGGCTCTACCAGATACCGACTCGAGGTGTTCATAGAAAAACATATATATGGCTTGGTATTCGTCAGATACATCAATGATCCAATGATCTGTCTGTACAACGTAGCATCAGCCAATTCTGACGAAGTGTCAACCAGGATCTCCAACTTTGTTTCCATGGGTGTGTTCATGGATTTACACTCCAACATATCAAAACTTTTTAGTATTTCAATTGCATACTTCCCTTGGTTAAGGAAGATCTTCTTTGAGCTCTGCCAAACCTCAAAACCTAAGAAATTGTACATTAGGCCTAGGTATTTCATCTCAAATTATGCAGCAAGCTTCTTATTACAATCAATGATGAGATTTTATTCTCTAGTTAATAATAAGTCATCCACATACAACAAAAATATAACTGGATCATCAATCATAAACTTGAATTAAAGGTTAGAATCAACTTTACTCTTGGTAAAGCCCAAGCTCGTCAGGAAACCATCAATCCTTCCATAAAAAGCTCTAGGAGTTTGCTTCATTCTGTACATATCCTTCTTCAACTTGCATACATGAGTCTTTCTGTATTCAACTTCAAACCCTTGAGGTTGTTCTATATACATTTCATCTTCATTAACACCATTTAAGATGGTTGTTTTCACATCCATATGGTGCAATTTCCACTTCATCTTGGTTGCAAGAGATATGATGGTTCTGATAGAAGTGTATCTGGCTACAGGAGAAAATGTCTCTTCATAATCAATGCCTTCCTTTTGAGAAATTCCATGAGCTATAAACCTTGCTTTATGTTTTTCAATGGACTTTACGAGAAGGATTTGTCCAGTACTATTCCTTCATTTTTGTCAAATATTTTTAACTTGAAATTTCTTTATTTATGGGGAAATCAACTTAGTGGAAACATCCCAAATTCTATTGGAAATTGTTCTAATCTCATAAAGCTCAGTTTAAACAATAACATGTTGAGTGGGAGTGTGCCTATAGAATTGGGTAAGTTATCCCTCATTGAAAACCTATATTTTCACACTAATCAACTTAATAATGGAAACACTACAACCATACTCTTTCTTGTAGCTCTTATCAATTGTTCTCACCTAAAAATACTATCATTGCACAACAATAAATTAAGTGGTGTTTTGCCACTTGCTATAGGTAGACTTTCTACCAATTTGTTTGTCTTGTCATTATCGAAAAATAGAATACAAGGAAACATCCCTCCACATATCGGTAATATTAGTAGCCTAACCTATCTAAATTTGAGTGAAAATATTTTAAATGGCAACATTCCACGATTAGGAAACCCTAAAAAAATAGAAAGATTGTATTTAAGTAACAATAGATTATAAGGAAACATCCCTGATGACTTTGAAATCTTACAACACCTCGAGCTAATGGACATTAGTGGAAATAATCTCTCTAGAAAGATTCCAAACTCCCTTTCAACCCTTAAACAACTAATGAGGCTCCATCTTCATCACAACAAGTTATCAGAGACCATACCTTCCAACTTAGGAGATTGTATAAATTTGGAATTGCTTGACTTGTCTCACAATAGGTTCACC
>ML783944.1:782111-792385 GCA_009831015.1 Picea engelmannii | reverse complement strand
AAAATACTCCGAGGGACTCGTCCGAAGGATGAGCTTATATCAACAAGCATATGTGATCCTCTTCAAGCTTGCGTAAAAATAAAGAGGTACTTGCTAGCAATGGTGGGGGAAAAATTTGGGAAAGGGATATGTTTCGTCTTTGTGTTAATTGGCAGTAAGTGTCGCTCTTGAACATGACACCCCCTATTCATCATCCGAAGTTGGTTTGGGAAATCCATTTGTCTCTCATTCGATTTGATTACAAAGTCTTTCCATGTGTCGTTTTTGAGTCAATGCTGCCAAATCATTGGTCGTGTTGTCCATATGTTCAAGAGTTGTCCATTTGAAACCTCTATTGAGTCGGCCATCTGCAGTTATCCTTTCACTTTGTGTCGGCCTTCCCTGTGTCCAAAGTCCAATTGCCACATACTCTGTTTCACTTTCAAACTCTGTTACTCATTTCATGTCACCGATGGGGGATACATCAAGGCCCTCCTGTGACGAGTCTTGTTCCGTCGACATCAGCACATTATCCAGTATTGAGACTTAGAAATTATTCAGTACCTTGGAGCTTGCATGCCTCAATGGCAAGTTTCTCGCTTTCGACAGTGGGTTTACATCATTGACCTCTGATCGAAAGATTCCATCGGTTGTTTGACATCAACTCATTTATTCACAATTGATGGATTGTACTGTAGTACCTTGGGAGTCATTGACATCAATGGTGATTTCCCTCGCACTTGTTAACGGTATACATCAATGACCGGTAATCAAGTGGTTTCTACCATGTTCAACTTCGACACATGTAATCACATGGTCAGATTCGTACTTTAGGTGATGAGATTGAAGACCCTGGATATTATCCTTATGATCCAGGTTGCGATGGAGTATGTATTATTTGCGACACATAGATCCACTATGTATGTTTCGTGGCTATGTCGTACTGAAAATTTGTCGCATAGATCCACAGTGTATTCAGGTGGCTGTGCTATGACTACATGGATCCACAGTGTATGATTGGTGGCCATGACTTTTGGGTATGATGTCATCAGTCTATGATCTGAGTATGGGAATGCCTACCTCAAAATTGATATATATGATATTCTGCTGATGCTTGGATGTTTGTAGGTCTTTGATTAGATGTGCTTTGGTTCTTGACACACACATGCAGCTTACAAAGTCTATCGACTGTCACTGGTTCTACTCTCAGACTTTGGGGGGCATTCTGTTATCCACAATTTTGGTCATTGAGATGGTGACGTGATAATGACATGATGATGGAATATCAAACTCTTCAATAAGAACATTTTCATGAGAAAAGTTACACTTGTCATTTTCCAGAAATCATATTTGAAAATAGTTCGCAGGCTGCTTATATACTCTCCTGCAAGAATACTTCATTCCCGCAGACTGAATTCAATTGGGGTGTGAAATTCTCGCACTGTAATCATGGTCAGGGTGCGAACATGTTTTTAAAGGAGGAAAATAGATAAGTTCTCGATCCTTCTAGAAGGAATCTTCTAGAAGGATGAGTTGGCTTTCGAATGGTTGGCAAATTACTGACTTTCCAGATATCTTGGGATCATTCTCTATCCAAGTAACTAAACTATCTTCTCCTATATATTGAGGAGATTGCTCATGGAAATGGTTAGAAGAAGAAAGCTAGCAAGAGATTGATTGGAGAACTTATGCAAGACTGTATGGAGGATTGAAGCTACAGCAACAAGAGATAACAAGCAAGGTCATCATATGTAGTTGAGTTTCTTCATGCATGAGCAAGTGTGTGTGTCAGAGCTAGAAGCCATCGAAAGGAGATCTACGACATCAAGGATCAGGTTGTATATTTCTCTTTCAGTTAATTCAATACATGAATATGTCCTTTTCCCATAATGATGATGTCATCTTATTACATGATTCCTTGATCACATGTATAGACTAGTCTTTGAATATATTAATATGCCTTTGCTGTGAATGGCTTGTGCTGTTATGATTGGACGGCAGAAGAGCATCGGAGAAAAGCAAGGAACAACAGAGATTTAAGGAGAGTGTTCATAAGGTATGTCCACCATCCATTTCTCTTAGTTCATTCAATAGGCTAGATCTAGGGAAAAGGTAGTATTCTGTCACGTTTTGTTCCAGATCCAGGTGGATCTGGGGAGATTGGTCTGTGTCTGCACTCACGAATTTATCCTGAAACAGAGATTCGAGAATGGTTATGAATATTTGAGGATTCTCCCTAGAGAGTCTAGTGGCTGCATGGGATCTTCTGTATAAATCATATCTACAGAAATATAATGCCGGTATAACCAATATTTATCATTATTAGAGTTGAGGCACATCTTGTATTTCTTTCCATATGGTTAAGGGTTCTTGTGATACATGAAGTAGCTGAAGTGTTGAAAGGCTGGATATCATAAATGACTTTATGTCTAGTTCATGTGAGGGTTATTAAATTGGTTCATACATTCATTTGGCACATAACTTGAGAGAGATACAAAGCCTTTGGGTAAAGTTTATGTATGAGGATGCATGCACTGGGTAAAGTTACAATATGGATATAGTGACACGTTGCAAATCTATGTGAAAGAAGTTGCAGAGGGTCAGAAATTTTTAGAAGAAAGAAAACCCTAATTTTTAGAAGGCATACACAGGCTGCATAACAGATAGGTCGCGTACATACGTAGGTTGAATAACAGACATGGCACATACATACGCATGCTGTAGAACTACATGTCATGTATCTGTTGTATTTTTTTGATACATGCTCATTTAAGGTACATGTTGATTGCAGGGAAGTAGTACAGATTGGATGTAGGTCAGTGGTATAGGTTGGTACAATTTTACAGTGGTATATCTCATAGTGATAGTGTGACAGTGGTTCCATCATTCTACTTCTATGTCAGGGAAGTTGGATGGGGCAAGGATAGGTGGTCGTAGCCACCTTCTGGTTGTAGCCAGAGAACATAGGGGTTTGTAGCTTCCTTTTGGTTGTAGCCAAAGAATTGGGGAGTTGGAGCTTCCCTTAGGTTGTAGCTTGAGAAAATAGGGGGTTGGAGCCTCCTTCCAGATGTAGTTGGAAAAAAAAGGAAGTTGGTGCTTCTAATGAATGTAATTATTAAATACATATAACAAAAATCATTCTGTGGTTTTCTCCCACTTTGGGTTTTCACGTAAAAACACTGGTGTACTGTGTATGTGTATGATTTTTCATTTGTTCATTTCTTATTTACTCTACAACTATTGGACGATAATTCTACATTGAAATAACACTTGCATTTTATGGTTAAAAGGATTATATTTCTCTATTACTAACTCACCCCCCCTTTCAGTAATCCAACAATTGGTGTCAGAGAAGGTTCCTTCAGGAATTAGTTTAACCACTGAAAGGTAGATCATGGAGAGAAACAACTTGTATAAAAATGGAATACCATAGTTTGATGGTCAGAAGTATGCATTCTGGATCAGAAGGATAAAATCATATATATAGGCACAAGGATTTGAAATTTGGTAATATATAGCAGACGGATACAAAGAACCAACAATTCCGCCAACAAGTGAAAGAGAAATAAAAATCAGTCAAAATAATTCCAAAGCCACAAATGCACTTTTGTATGGTCTTGGTGAATCAACATACACCAAAGTTATATATTGTAAATCCGCTAAAGAGATTTCAGACAAACATCAAAATATTTATGAAGGAGATTCAAAAGTCAAAGCAACAAAGCTTCAAACTTACAGAGGTCAGTTTGAACAACTAAAGATGAAGGAAGATGAGAATATTGCATCTTACTTCTTACGAGTCGATGAAAAAATAAATGCAATCATATGATTGTGAGAAGAAATTAAAGAATTTGTAATTGTTCAAAATGTACTAAGATCGCTTCCTATGAGGTTTGATCCTAAGATATCAACACTAGAAGAAAGAGCAGATCTAGACTCAATAAGCATGGACGAACTACATGAAATCCTCACAACATATGAATTGAGAACTGAACATGATAATCAAGATATAAAAGAAGAAACTTTTAAAGAAAAAGGGAAAGCAAAAGGAAAAATAACATGGCAATAGTAGTGACATCTCAGAAGATGACAAAGAAGTGGCCAACTTTGTCAGAAGATTAAACAAGGGAACCAATGGTAGATATAAAGGTAAGCTTCCATTGATTTTCTTTAATTGTGATGGTATTGGTCATTTTGATAAAAAATGTCATCATAAGAAAAATAAGAGGAATGATGAAGATTACTCAAATATCAAACAAACATATAAAGGAAAAAGAACCTTAAAGAAAGCTTTCAAGAAAAGCTTATGCACCAAAGAAGACATCTCCTCATTAGATGAAGATGAAGTCAGTGATAGTGAGACATAAACAGTTCTATTCATGGAAGTAAATACTCTGATAAATAAGACACCGACAAAGAATATGAAGAGGCAAAATTTGACTACCGAGAATAATTTTTGAGTGCCATAGAAGTTATAAGCAGAGAAAAGAAGAAAAACAAGAAGCTACAAGTGGAACTAGACAAGAAATAAGACACTCAGGAACTAGAACAAATGATGACGAAATTGAACTTTCAAATAAAAGAAGATAAAATAATTGAAGAAGCACTCAAAGAACAATTATAAGAAAGAGACTGGATCATTGGAAATTTGGAAGCAGAGATTGTCACATATAGACAGGATCTTCAAAAGAAAAATATGCAGAACAACTCAAAATTTTTGGATGACATTATCAACAGTCAAAAGCCTCATCATGACAAGTATGGACTTGGATACAATAATATAGAAAAGGGATCAAGCTACAAAACAATAGAACAAGAAACATATCCAAAAAGCTATGAAGAAACAATCAAAGGGGATATGAAGACCTACAAGGAAGATTATAGGGACACTCCTCCATCGAGAAGATTCACATTTAAGAATCAATGACCGACATAAAAAATAGGCCTCAAGAAGAACAAGGATTCATAAGAGCAATTCCTTTCAGAAGATATTCAACTCCCAGGTATCAAACTATTTTTTTTGGTTTATTGTATGTGATCCAGGGGATCAAATTTTGCTCAAAAATTCAAAGTTCTCGGAATCGCTTCAAATCGAACAGGAGTGTAGGCCTCATAATTATGAACCCAACGCAACTCATTTGGGTTCAAACAGACTTCAGGAGTGAGAGATACCACATTCTGTTCAAAACGACAAATAGGCAAAAAAACGGGATGCTGACTGTATAGTCCGTATGGATGCTGACGTGGCAGTCCGTACGACACGTTGCAAGGCTGAGTTGCAGACAGTTGGTAGTTAAGTGAAGAAATGAGCTGCTGACACATGGCATCTTGGTGGCTAATTGTATGGTGACACGTGGCCCAATCAATGGCCGCCACATGTCACCTGGTCGTTGGTTTAAAATCTTTGCAATCGGCAGGACTTGACCCCGCAACTTTCGGGCAGGGGAAGAGAGTTGGGGAGGGCCTCCAACCGATGTGCCACCATTTGGACCTTGTTATATATATGGCATTATATATATTTAAAGTTTCATATGTGTATGGTTGGCGCAGGGCCTGGGCTGGGGCTTAGCCCCAGCCCGCGGTTGTATATACAATAACACATGACCATATGTTACACCGTATGCGCGTGGATTTATATTTGGTTTAAATTGTTATAACGTCGGCCAAATGTCCATTACCTATTCGCCTTTAAAACGGAGCCCGATTTGCATTTGCATGTGGTCACATGGGCCACATGACCTCGGCCTTGGCAGTTAGGGGCTAGGTGCGCCCATAACCATCCTACAGTTCGCACCGATTGTACGGTTACGCCCGGTGCTGGGTTTTTCCACATAAAAATATGTGGGGGCTAGGTTGAGCCAACAAGGGTGCATTTTGGCGATCCAGAGACAACAAGTTTGAAGGGGAACTTCCAGGAAGCCTATCTTCTTCAATTTTTGGCCAAACGAGGTGCTGAAAAAGCCCATCTAGGGGTTTTTGGACGTTCTGAAGCCATTGGAGCCATCTATTTGAAATTTTGAGCACTGTAAAGAACATTTTTGAGAACTTTGAGCAAATAATACAAAAGATCCATTGGAAGCTGGACCAGGAGATGTAGCCCAAGAGAGGGGTGAACTCCTTTATCATTTGCTGTGTTATGTGTTTTTTGTTCACTGTTTATTGCTGCTGTTTATATGCATCTTGAATGAGTAATTTCCATAAAAGTTGTGTTGCAAATTGATCCATTTGTATTTTAACATATAAAATTTAACTTGCAAATATTTTCAAGAATACAAGTCTTCTTCATTTTTAGATCAAGTTGGTATCAGAGCATAGGTTTTTGAATACTTGATTATTTGCAAGTGTTTTGTTTTCTGATGCTCACAAGGTTGAAAATCACAAGAGGAGGTCAACTTGTAGAGCCAAGTTTTCATCCTTCAAGGAGGAAGCTTATATCATCACCGCAAGTTTCAATGAGGCATTCACCAAGTATGGCTCATGAAGAGAGTCATGAACATATTCCTGCAGAATATGAAGATCTTAGAAAGGATATCATGGAAATGAGAGAAATGATGAAACTATTGATGGAAATGAATACAGGATTGCAAGGTGAAGGCTCCAACCCTTCAAAGCATAAGGGAGAAAGTGGTGATAAAACTCCAAATGGAAATGGAGGGAATGGTGCTTCTCCACCAACCTCACCTTGTAAGGTAGCTAGAGAGGTAGTGGGGGGGCTCGGAGGGCCCATAGTGATAATAGTGGAGGTCATTCAATGTAAGGTGGACTAGATCCACTATATTATTAAATAAGGCCCACTATGGTAGTTAGATATAATAAATGGGTAATTAGATATAATAAATGTAAGAGGAGTTAGAAGATTCCTCCTCTAGAATGTTCTTAGGTGATAGTACCACTATATAAAGGGGTTCAAGCAATGTAATGAAACATGAAGATAAATATTGTATTTGGAGCGGTAGCTCAATTGAGGATGCCCCCTCGAAGAGGCAAGTGAACAAGAGAGGATCCCTTCCATAATAGGATCCATTGTATGGTGTTGCCCTACCTCAAGGGTTTGATGGTAATAAAGGATATTTTGCATATTTTTCTTGTATATCTATTGTGGTTATTTTTTATTCAGTCTTTGGTTCTTAACAAGTGGTATCAGAGCACTTTCCTTGGGCAAATATTTTTTATTTTTGCAGATTTTTTTTTTCGGAGAGAAAAAAAAAAGGGCCGCGACATTCTCAAAGTTTTCAATATATTTATGTAAAAAATTTGTAGAAAAGGGTTGTATATCTGAGTTTCTCTCAGAAAATCACCCAATTTAAAAAAAAAATCGTCCAAAACGGAGTCCGGGAAGTCAAGATATTGAAGTTTTAAAATCTGCAATTTTTCAGGGTTTTTTCTGCGGACGGCGACACGATTTTTTTATTTTATTTTTGTAGCAGTTGGAGGCCAAATTTTCTCAAAAAAATTACAGAACTAAGTTTTTCTCACAATTTCACCCAATTTAAAAAAAAAAATCAACCGAAATGGAGTCCGGGAAGTAAAGTTATGAGCATTTTAACTTCAACAGTTTTTTAGGGTTTTTTCAGAAAAAACCGCGATTTTTTGTTGTAACTTATTGTTCTATTTTTTTGGTTTTTTTCATGACGGCTGCAGGACCGAAGGGTTCATAGGGTGCTCATATGGCTATTTCTTCTCAAAACCTGAAAGAAATTCTTAAATCATTCAAACCCCAATTGTTTCACACATTGGATGATAGATTGAATGCATTTGCACATGGCCTCACAGGCAACCTCACAAATAGCCTCATAGATGGCCTTAATGATAATTTTCGTAGTATTCAAGATTCATTGAATAACATGCAGGAGATATTTCTTATGGAGGGCCTTAATGATGAATATGATCAAGAAATATATGCTTGGTATGATTTCGATGATGATTGTGATGATTGGTATATGGATAGTTGTCATTTCTGGGATGACAACCACTTCCATATTTTATTTGATGACTCCACTCCACCCTCTGTAGAGAAAATCAATGTCCCACATTAGGAGCTAGTTACCAGTGTTCAATGTGCATATTCTACAGTGGTATTATTCCTTCCAGATTCTGCTACGACCCTTTTCCACTATGTGGATGGATCTTCTTATTTGGATCCACATGATGGTGTCAGTCTTTGGAGCATCATTTGGAGTTGGTTATTAGATTCCAAAATCTTCCACGGGGAGTTCACATGAGTACTTGGACATGGGACCCGGGCTTACAATGGTGGTTGGACTACTTTAGCATGGTGGATTTCCTTTCTACATGGGACCTTGGTTCTTCAGTCTTCTTTAGCATTATGGTCCACAATTATCCATGGGACGCTGGTATATGGTTGTACATCAAGCGTTGAGGACAACACTTTCATAAGGGGGATGGAATGTAAGGTAGATAGAGAGGTAGTGGGGGGGCTCAGAGGGCCTATAGTGATAATAGTGGAGGTCATTCAATGTAAGGTGGACTAGATCCACTATATTATTAAATAAGGCCCACTATGGTAGTTAGATATAATAAATGAGTAATTAGATATAATAAATGTAAGAGGAGTTCTTAGAAAGTTCTACTTCTAGAAGATTCCTCCTCTAGAATGTTCTTAGGTGATGGTACCACTATATAAAGGGGTTCAAGCAATGTAATGAAACATGAAGAGAATTATTGTGTTTGGAGCGGTAGCTCAATAGGAGGATGCCCCCTCGAAGAGGCAAGTGAACAGGAGAGGATCCCTTCCATAATAGGATCCATTGTATGGTGTTGCCCTACCTTAAGGGTTTGATACTAATAAAGAAGATTTTGCATATTGTTCTTGTATATCTATTGTGGTGCTTTTGTATTCAGTCTTTGGTTCTTAACACACCTCCATCTTCTTCTTCTTCTACCAATTCAAGACCTCTTCCGAATTCTCCAAAAGGACATGGTAAAACTCCTTCACAAATTCCTATGTTAAAGCTCGATATTAAATTCGAATTGCCAATGTACAATGGAGAAGTAAATGCTGAGAAATTAGATAATTGGATTCGTCAGATTGAGGTGTATTGTATGATACAAAAAATTCAAGACGTTGAAACTAAGATTCAGCTTGCTTCTTTAAGATTGGATAGTGTAGCACTCATTTGGTGGGAATCCAAGACTCAGGAGGACATGAAGAAACATGGTAAAATTTTAATCTCTTGGAATGATTTTATTGTTACAATCAAAAAACAATTTTACCCCATGGCATATATGCAAAAAGATACTATGGATTGGAAAAATTTTAGACAAGCTAAAGGACAAAATGTGCAAAACTTTACTCAAGAATTTAGGAGAAGAGCTTTGGTTTTGGGAGTAGATTTGTCTTCTCAAGAAACTTTACTCAAATACATTGGAGCTTTACATAGTTATTTGAGACATACAATACTCATGTTTAATCCTTCAAATCTAGATGAAGTTTGTGTTCAGGCCACTCATTTGGAAGCAAGAGGAATGAATGAAACTCATGAGGGTAACAAGAAGCCTTTCAGTCATGGAGACAAAGGAAAGAGAAAGTTCAAGGGCAATGGAAAAAATAATGTCGTTGTTAAGAAAGAGGGAGAAAAATTCACATGCAAACATTGTTCAAAAGATGGCCATGATGAAGACCATTGTTGGAAACTTCATCCTGAAAGAAGACCCAAAAAGTTTGGCAACAAAGGGAAGTCAAAGACTGCTACAACCATACAACATGATTTAGGTTCTGATTCGGGTGATGAAACAAATATCACAACCATGGGTTATCAAGGTAATGGTTCTATTGCAAGTACTAGTTCTTCAATCTCAATGTAACTCGACAAGAAAAAGAGAGAATTGAACTTTTTTACATAAGGGTTGTTTCAAAGCATACCAAAATAGATACTCTATTTGATACTGGATCTCAAACAAACCTTATATCTGAAGACACTGTTAAGAAATTAAAATTGGAAACAATTCCACATCCTAAGCCATACCCTCTTGGTGGGATATGTGATAATGCTAAATTACAAGTGACAAGAAGGTGTAAACTTAGGTTTTGTATCACTGCAAATTTTATTGATGAGGTACAACTTGATGTTATTCCTTTGGATATCTGTGGTATTGTGTTGGGAAGCCCATATTTATATGATAAAAAATAATTTTTTCATCATCATGAGAATAAGTATCACTTGTTTAAGAATGGAGTTGAGTACATTGTTAGAGCCCATACAAAGAAGATGAATTTATCACTTGTAAATGCGGGACAAATGAAGAGATTAGTCAATGCTAGCAAGAATTTTGTT
>ML783944.1:750313-762864 GCA_009831015.1 Picea engelmannii | reverse complement strand
ATTCATACATCACAATTCACATGTCTATAATAATGAATGCATGATATCTATATATACCTATTCACACATTGCACATGAGGCCCCTTTATCATTAGGCCGACCCTATTACATACACATTGATCTCGATTATGTTGAGAACAAAATGAGATACAAGCAAAAATATATAAGATAACACATAAATATAGTGAAACCCAACTTCTATTAATGAAAAAATAACATAATACTCTAGAACACAAACTAGCTAGATTGGTGGTATCTTATCTTTGAAGAGAAAGAGATGTCGGCTACATTCAATATCAAGAAGCATTATATCACACTCCATTGCATGCTCAAAGGATAAATTATATATGAGAGAGTGAGAGGAGAATAATTCCCAAGATGCTTGTGGGATAAATTGGTCTAAGTTTACAAAATGTTGTAGGAATGTAAAACATTAGGAATTCCCCGTAAGTACTACTCTAGCCCAATCATGCTTAACTCTAGAGTTATAATGGGATCTAATGAATTAATTTTGTAGGCATGTACATAAGGCCATTAGGAAATCATGACATAATTACTGTAATTAACAAATGGAGATGGAATTACATTACATTCCCCATCAAAAGGGTAAATATTGTGGTTTATCAAAACCATAGGCTCGAAAACATTGATTCAGTGGAAATAATGGAAGGCCATCAAGATCCACCTGGATCAATCCTCCCCCCTTAGGAATCATTAGTATCCATTGCAACACGCTTCCTTAGGATATGGGGAAACTTTTATTGAATCTGAACCTTGGTGAGTTGATTTCCTTGTTGAAATAGTTTTCATTCTTGTACTTAGCATTATCCTATTAAAGTATGCCATGAACCTATTGTTGGAGGTTCTAGATCCATTCAAAAAATATGGCTTCATGATATTCCTTGGTGTGAGTGTGGGAGGAATCTATCGATGAAGATGAAGAAATAAGAGCTATATCAGTGGGGGCTAATAAATGGAACCCCAAGCACACTTGACAAGGGTAGTGGACGATAGAGATATGAAGGGCTATATTATAGATATGCTAAACATATGGAAGATTCTCATTAGCTGGAAGGGAGTGTCTATATATTGGAACATTGGGTAAGGGAGCATAGGGAACCAATTCAATGGAATGGTTAACTTGGAAGTGCAGAGGCACTCCCATCAGTGAAACATTATCTTTGTGCTCCTCTACAATCTTGTAGACTTGATTCTAATGTATAGAAAGGTCTTGGGCTGAGGATGTAGTGGTCATAGTGACCTTGTATTCACCTTTTGAATGGATCATGAAGAGGGAAAACTTTGTGGTGTAAGAGATTACTTTGTGGCACTATTTTTCCAAGATCAATGAAGTGGCAGTAGTCATAACTACCTATGGTACCCTGTAGAGTTGACCTCCCAAAGTAATAATGAAACTGTAAGGCCAAGATTCATAAACAATTTGACGTTTACCCATATAAGGTTTTCCTAAAATAATGTTAAAAATTTCAAGTCAGGAAACAACACTCAATACATCATGTTTGAAGGGCTTGATGCCGTAGGAAAGGAGGCACTATTGGATGATGTGGATGTATCATCCATGACTCAACCATATGATAGTGTATGGTTGGGGGTGTGGAATTATCAACAACTTCATTCTTTTGACGACCTTGGTTTAGATTAGGTTATTTTGACTCTCGCTATCAACAATAAAATGCAGTGGGGTCCTCTTTACCCACATCCGTGAGTGGAAGAGGTGCTCCCCCTCCTCAGTCTCTTTTGACTCATTTGGTTGGATCCTTGTAGTTATAATGGTATGGTCAAGGTGGACATCGGTGGCCTCCTACCTATTCCACTGGCTCAAATTATAGTTTCCAACTTGGTGGTTTTTCTTTAGTTTTTCGAGTCCCAAACTTATGGGGCCATTTTGAGACCCTAAACAACATTTTTTTGACTTGGAAATACCGAATATAACCCCATTGGGCCATTTAGAATGTGTACTCCTAGACTATATCTTTCTGATGGGGTATCGAGCACCCTAAACATAGATCATATGCAAAAGTTCCACCCTCGGGAAGTTGACGTATCAACTACCACCATCGAGGCCCACAAACCTTTTGGCGTTTCATCTTTTGGGGTTAGGGTTGTATATGTTTAGGGTTTTATCATTTATTTTTTATGTTGAAAAGGCCTTTGGATCCTTATTGAAATCATCTTCTTGCGAATGAGCATATCCAACACATCTTTCTTCAAAGATAAGCTACCACCATTCTAGATAGCTCTTGTGCTTTGCATTTTACAATCTTTTGTATTCCAGACAATTATTAATAGAATCTGAATTTTATTGTATTATTGTGTTCATTGCAATATATCTTTGTATTTCCTTGATATATCTTTGTTATATTTCTTCCTTCATGTTGTTCTCAAAATAATCTGGATCAGTGGTATTATAGCAGTTTGCTCCTTGTCGTTCTTAGTGCATGTCTCCAACGAGGTCAGGGTATGAGAGTTGTGTCTCGAGTTTTTTTCTCCTGAGGACAACCTCTCTCAACCACCCAAGAAACCTCCAATGGAGGAAGAAAAGAGGGATGATGGAGCAAGAGATTGTATCAAATTGTTTCTTGAGGAATCCCTCATGCGACAAAGGAACGAGATGATGGATAATTTCACCTAAATCCTTAAATGGTTGTCAACAAAAATAGAGGCACCTTCAACCAAAATTGCAGACTCACCTTCGCCCTCCTTAAGGCCCTTCCCCATGTTAGATATTGGTGTGATAATTACCGTGAGAAACATGTTGTGGTTGAGTCTACAATTTTTTGGCCAAGACCCACTTGTGCGGATTTTGTTGATGCCCTCAAGGAGAAATACCACTCTGTTGGAAACTATTATGACCAGTACATGAGATGGACAACTCTACATCAGGAGAGAGACCAGACGGTGTCAGAGTACACCAACATATTCCATACCTTGTACAAAAATATTGGTATTAAAGACTCTAAGTGACACTTTTTTTTAAAGTATTCCAGTGGCCTACACAGGTATATCCAAATAGATATGGAGTTCCTAGACATCTCCTCAGTGGGAGCGTCTTACTGATATGTTGTCAAGATTGAGAAGAAGTTAAAGAAAAAGAATAAAAGATATTTCAGTTCTACAAAACCATCGTAGAAAAATCTCAGTAAGGGTGGCTCTATATCCCAGGGAAAAGGAAAAATCAAGGAGGGCTAGTCCCAAAACAACCAATCCAATCCACCAACAAAGAAGGGTAATGGGAATTCGAAGAAGGACATTGGAAAGTGGTACAAGTTCCAAAACATCTTGTTCGACAACACAGGTATTCCAACAGAGGACGACCACCTTTAGTAACCACTCACACAACCAGATCAAATATAAACACACCAATGTTTTGACGTGGTAAAACCCCTATGGGGAAAAATCCATGGCCCCAGCCAATGAAGCCACTTGGAGCAGTTTATTAATGAAAAAGAAAAATATTATAGAGATATTTTACAAGAGAGTTTCTCACAATTGATCATCGGAAAATGACCCTCCATGCTCTTTAAATAGAGATCATGGACCAATCGGGTTTTAATCCATAGATCAATGGTCATTAATATCAAGGATAATATGAACAATCATATCACTCTATTTTGGGAACATATCGTGACCATCGTATTTTCTAACTACAAATGCATACTAAAGAAACACACTAAGAAACACACTTTTACCTAATGACACATTAGACCAAGTAGATCTTAACTAACTCCTAAGTGTATAAATATCCTAACATCCCCCCTTAAGAACAACTTGGGATAGGATTGAAAGATTTACAATAATGACACAATAGGAGAAGGAAGGAGGCATTAGAGCCTAGCCCCCCTTAATAACAACTTCATGATCTCCTAACATAGATCAAATTTTGGAAAACTTTCCTTTTGTAAGAGACTTTGTGAAAATGTATGCAACTTGATCTTCCGTAGGGAAAAAGATCACTTCAATAACTTGATCATGAATGAGATTTATAATGAAGTGCATGTGAATATCGATGTCTTTGTCATGTTGATGTTGAACTGGGTCTTTGGAGAGCTTGACGACACTCTGATTGTTGCACCAAAGACTGGTCAGATGTTGTTGCTAGAATCCAAACTATGAAAGGATCTGTTGAAGCCACAAGGCTTCCTGACTTGCATTTACCGCTTCTCGATACTCTTCTGCTGCTGAAGAAAGTGAAATAGCCTATTGTTTCTTATAGGCCCAAGTGACAGGTCCTAAACTAAGGCTAAGAACATAACCTACAATAGACTTCCGATTATCAGGGTCACTGACCCAATCTAAATCAATGAAACCAACCAATAAAGGAGTCCCCTTTGAGCTGTAATGGATCCCAAACTAAACTTTACCTTAGACATACTAAAGTATACTTTTAGCAGCTTTCCAATGGATTTCATGGGGTGTTTTCATATACCGGGCAACAAGACCAACAACAAAGGAAATATTAGGATGGGTATGAGTCAAGTATAGGAGGCTACTAACTAACTGATGATACAAGGTGGCATCAACTTTGGGAGAAGTACAGGTGGTAGCAAGCTTGAATCCAGACTGGAAGGGAGAAGGGGTTGGTTTACAATATTCCATATGAAATAGATGAAGAAGGTCACAAGCATACTTAGACTGAGAAAGAAAAATTCCTTCATTGGTTTGTAAAACTTGGAGGCTAAGAAAATAGTGCAAAACTCCTAAGTCTGTCATTTCAAATTTCTTCTTAATGCTGGTTTTCACATGGTTTAAAATTTTTGAGTCATTACCAGTAAGGATAAGGTCATCAAAATAAAGGACAAGGATTATGAGATGACTTCCTGCTTTCTTGGTATAGACATTAGGATCATAATGACATCTAGAAAATCTTGTGTCAATAAGAAAGCTGCCCATTTTGGCATACCGAGATCAAGGAGCTTGCTTAAGACTATAAATATATTTCTTAAGGTGACAAACAAGGCTAGAGTCATTCTAGATATAGCCAGGAGGTTGTTCCATGCATATTTCTTCTTGCAAATCCACATGCAAGAAGGCATATTCAATATCCATCTGATGGACCTCCCATTTATGTGATCCAACAAGGGAAAGAACAAGGTGGATGGAATTCATTTTGGCTATAGGGGAAAATGTTTCATTATAGTCAATTCGTTCAACTTGGGAAAATCCTTTGGAAAATAACCAAGCCTTGTGTCTTTCAACACTTCCATCTGATGCATACTTAACTCTATAGACCCATTTACATTTGGAAATTTTTCTTTCTTTTGGAAGAGGTACAAGATCCCAAGTATCATTTTCCATTAAAGAACGATACTCTTCATTCATTGTTGTATCCCAATATGGATAACCTGAAGCTTCCACAAATCTCTCTGGATCATGAGTCTCTGAAACTTGAGCCAAAAGAGAAGAGGCTCACTAGAACTGAGAACGTGTCTAATGCTAATATGAAGGATCACTGACAAGATCACCAACTGCTTCTCGTGTTGAATGAACCCATCTAGGAAGCGACAATGTTGGTATTGATTCAGGTTCAATGGACTCATCTGGAGAAAGGTGAGAAGGCGGAGGTGGATTTTTATCCTCATTTTCATCATCTAAAGAAGAAACTAGAATAGGAACAAAACAAGGCACAAATTCCAAATATGGCTCACAGATCGAATAAGGAATAATTGCTGAATTAGGCTCGCATGCCAAGATATTTTCATCAAATTTAACATTTATTCTAGTAATAATTTCATTACAATGTGGTTGAAGATGTCTATAACCTTTGACATCTTCAAAATAACCAACAAATATACACTTCTCACTTTTAGTCTGCAATGCTTTCCTTTTCTCATCAGGAATGTGAGCCCATGCTATACTGCCAAATACACATAAGTGACTTACATATGGTTTAATTTTAGTCCAAGCTTCTTCGAGTGTTATATTTTTAAGAGCCTTTGTGGGAGTGAGATTTACTATGTAATTTGTACGGTTGATGGCTTCTGCCCAATACTTTAGACTTAATCCCTTAGATTGGATCATACAATTATCCATTTATTTTAATGTGCGATTCTTTCTCTCAACAACACCATTTTGTTATGGTGTATATGGAACAATGTGTTTCATTTGGATGCCCTATGTAGTGCAGTAAATTGTAAAACTATTTCTCACATATTCAACTCCATTATCTATTCTTAACCTTTGAATTCGATGTCTAGATTTCTTTTCTACAAGGGCCTTGTAGGCCAAAAACTTGTCAAAAACTTTGCTCTTAAGTTTCAAGAAGTAAACCAAAGTACTCTTGGAAAATTCATCAATGGAAGTTAAGAAATAATTGCACCTAGAAAAAGAAGGAGAAGGAAGTGGACCACACAAGTCACTGTGAACAAGATACAAAGGGCCCAAGGCATGCCAAGAGGCATGTTTTCCAAAACTGTCTTGATGATGTTTGACGAGAACACAACCAGCACAAACACCATCTTTGCATGAAACAAGAGGAAGGTTAGTCACCATTTGTTGATTACATAGTTGTTGCAATGAGTGGTAGTTTAGATGACCAAACTTCGCATGCTAAATTTTTCTCAAGTCATAGCTATGAGCAACAAAAACAGATGGAAAATATGATGACCCAAAGTTGTCAAACTTGTACAACCTGGTAATAACATCAACAATTCTAGTTGCAAGAACATGCTTAGGATATTTTATTTCTTTGATTACAACTTGGTGAGGTGAAAACTCTATGGTTTTACCTTCACCTGAATGAGTGATTTGATATATTGATAGAAGGTTACAAGAAATACTTGGAACACATAATACATCATTGAAATGACCATTATCTACTTGAACTATTCCAGATCCTACAACACTAAGAGATCTATCATCACCAACAAATATTTTCTTGGTGTTACATTCATTTAGAGAAGAAAATATGTCTTTATCCTTAGCCATATGATAAGATGCTCTAAAGTCAATAAACCACTCATTAGAAGAAGAAGTAGAAGTTGCATTGAAGGAGAAACCAGAAGTAGAAAGTGCATGTCCATGAGAAGAAGAAGAAGTAGAATGAATATTGAAGTTATTCTTCTTCATCGATTCTTCTAAAGCTGCCATTTTCTTGAAACATTTGGACTCATCATGACCATCTTTATCAAAAAAGTTTCAATGTCTGTCAGTCTTCTTATTTTTAGATTTTACTCCTTTGTCACCATTAGGAGATGAAGTTGTCTGAGTGGGTTTGGGACCCTTATGTTTTTTGTTTTTGTGGTGATGATATTTCTTCTTGGGATTCTTGGGTTTATATCTCTGCTGGGCGACTAAGTCTTTGTTGGAGGTACCTACAGTGTTGATCACTCCAAGTTGTACAAGATTATCATGCTCTCTAATAAAAACATCACAAAAGGACTCAAGAGTGGGTTTTTGATAAGCTTTCCCTAAAGATTTCCATTGGAAGTAGTTGGTGCTGGTAAGAAAAAGATTATTGGAAGAAGCCATATTAAATATGCCGATAATATGGATTTAAAAATTGAAACTGATGATCTCGATGGAAAGATCTCAAAAAATTAGGTGGTTTAAAAAAATGAAATGGAATTCAAATGTGAAACTTGTGCCCTTTTAAAAAAAGTCATAAATGGTAACCAAAGAAACCTGTGGTGGTGATACCCCTCCAAATAACCCTACTTTTACAAATAAGTTGCCCACATTTACAAATAAGTTGCTTTATGAAGTGACCCACTTTTATAAAAAGAAGTGGGGATCTCTTTTACAATGAAGTTGCTTTATAAAAGAAAGCTGAATGCAAAATAAATAACTCTAAAATAAAATATTAAAGCTACTTATAGTGATTCACTTTTATACTTGAAGTGAAATACACTTTACAATGGAGCATGAAATTAAAAAAAAAAGTAACAAAAAGAGAGACTTGAACTCAAGACCTCTTACTTAATAAGACAACTTTAAACCAAGTGGGCTAGAAAAACATATTGTATCATTTAGTAGGAGGATTGGGGGTGTTTTTGTTGTTGTGGAAGATGTCCTTGGAGAGCGTGCTAAAAAAAACCTTTTTTTACACAAGAAAAAACTTTTTGCTTCTTGATGACAACAAGGGTTAGATCTCGGTTAGCTTACCTGGAAAATGAACCTTTTCCTATCTGTTTTTTATTTTACGAGATCGCAAAGGGCACGGGGTAAAGATCATACACATATCTAAAAGAGTAGCAACCCGAAAACAAACAATATAAAACCGAAATAATAATATACAAAAATTTAAAAAGGGCGTATTCAGGCTTTATACCTCCAGATCTAGCTGAAATGGCCGTATCTTGGGTAAAAAGAAACCTTTTCGAGTGAAATGAAAAATGTTCCTGACTAAAACGATCACCCCAGGCACAATGGAATAGTCTTCTCAGCCCAAAAATGTACACAAATGGTAGAAAGTAGATATGAGGAAACTCGGCTTCATGATCCTGATCTACAACAAGAGTGGGTCTTCAAACATGCTCTGATATCATGTTCAAAAAAACATGTATTCCAACAGAGGAAAAACACCTTCAATAAACACTCACAAAACTAGATCAAATATCAACACACTGATGTTTTGACATGGTAAAACCCCTACGGGGAAACATCCACGACCCTAGCCAACGCGGCCACTTGGAGCAGTTTATTAATGCAAAAGAAAATGATTATAGAGAGATTTTACAAGACAGTTTCTCACAATCGATCATTGGCAAATGAACCTCCATGCTCTTTAAATAGAGATCATGGACAAATCGGGTGTTAAGCCACAAATCAATGGCCATTAAGATCGAGGAGAATATGAACCGTCAGATCAACCTATGTCAGGAACATATTGTGACCGTTAGATTTCCTAACTACAAATACATACTAATGCATACTAAAGAAACACACTAATAAACACACTTTTACCTAACGACACATTATACCAAGTAGATCTTAACTAACTCCTAAGTGTCTAAATATCCTAACAAATCCCTTGGAAAAATACTAATGAATGTCACTCCAAAAAGTCATTGTTGGATGAGATGAAAGACTTAGGGTCAGATTCTGGTTCAGAATTTGATTCAAAACCAAAAAAGGGAAAACATATCATTGACACAGAATCTAGTTTCACCATCGCTACCACAAAATTCTAGCCAGAGGAACAAGTGGATCCTGAAGAAGGGGAGTGCCTTTTCCATTCACAAATGTGGGCGAAGGGGACTCCATTCCATTTCATTGTTGATAGTGGTAGGCAGAAGAACCTAATGTTAGAAAAGGTCATAAAGAGGTTTAACATGAAAATAATGTCGCATCCTCAACAATACACCATCAATTGGCTCAGCTAGGGACGGGACATCCACATCAGCCAACAATGTCGCATGTATTATGGAATCAAATCATTCAAAGACAAGGTATTGTATGATGTTTTCTCCCTTGAAGTTTGTGATGTTTTGTTCAGACAACCATATATGTAGAAGCATCATGTTTTTTATGAATCTAGGCCCTGTAGTGTCATTATTACTTTGGGAAATCAACTCTACTGGGTACCAGAGGTAGTCCCAACTGCTACAGTCTCTTTGATTTCTGTGAAGCAATGTAGAAAGGTGGTCTCTTAGACTAGGAAATTTGTCATATTTATGGTTTGGGCAAAAGGGGAATGGAATTTCACTGCAACCTCCAAAACCTCTGCACATGGTCTCTCTACACAACAACGATAGGTGGACAAGATAGTAAAAGAGTACAAAGACATATTTCCTCACCTACTACGGTGCCTGTGTGCTGTCAGGTAAATGACTCAATTGATTTGACACCCAATGCTCATATTCCTAATGACCCTATGTATAGGTGTTTTGTTATGGAGAATGAAGAAATCAAACACCAGATCCAAGAGATAATTCTAAAGGGACACATTAGACCAAGATCCTCACCTTGCGAAAGCTCAATTGTTCTGATATAGAAAAAGGATGGGACATGGAAACTTTGTATTGATTATAGAGCCTTGAACAATATCAAAATCAAGAACCGATACCTAATTCCTCAGATTGATGATCTTCTCGATCAACTCAAGGGATACACGTTCTTCATTAAGATTGATCTAAAGTGAGGATACCACCAAGTGCTGATTGAGAAAATAGATGTATGGAAGAAAACCTTCAAGTCTAAAGAAGGTATCTTTGAGTGGATGGTCATGACTTTTGGCTTGAATAATTCCCTGACCACATTCATGCATATGATGGATGACATATTGTGTCCATTCACAAACTCCTTTGTCGTCGTATATTTGGATGACATATTCATATTAAACAAAACTTGGGAGGAACATTTGAAGCATATTTAGCAGGTCTTGGGCACCCTACGACAACACAAGTTATATGCCAATTTGTAGAATTGTTCCTTCAACATGCAGAGAATATAATATTTTGGATACATTGTGGATGAGTAGGGTGTGCATGTGGATCCATCCAAGATCCAAGTCAATGGAAATTGGCTGGCCCCGAGGACAATGATCAAGCTCCACAACTTCTTGGGCCTCACCAACTTATACCGTAGGTTTGTGTTGGGGTTCTCTCATATCTCTTGGGCCCTCAGCCAGGTGACCAAAGGTGGAGAAAAGAAAATTTTTGTGTGGGATGCGTCCCAACATAAAGAATTCAAGGATCTGAAATTGTGCCTCTGCTCAACACTAGTCCTTATTCTATGAGACCTGCAACAACCATTTGAGATTGAGACAGATGCTTCAAATTATGCTATAAGTGTAGTCCTTTCTCAAAATGGGAATCTGGTAACCTATCACAATGAAACGCTATCTAATGTTGTTCACATATGGCTGACCTAGAACAAAGATATGTAATCCATTGTGCAGGCATGTCGATAGTGGAAGAATAACATTCTGGGGAAGGAAACAATAATCCACACTGATCATAGGCCTCTCTAATTGATTCAGACATAGGGAAAGTTACAAAATGACCTCCATAAGAAGTGGTCCATGTACCTGCAACAATTCCACTTGAACATCAAGTAAAAGAAGGACAACACCAACCATGTCGCAGATTGCCTTGGTTGACCCACAGTTGTGGCGCTAACCACAGTTCTTAACTCTTATGGGAATGAGACATGCGGGTGGTCACAATTATATAATAATGAATTTGACTTTTCTACTTCCTATCATACATTGAACACATAAATAATAGTTCCATAATTTCATCTTTAGGACGGATTGCTATGCCATATGAGCCATCTCTGTGTTCCTTGAAGTGAGCATGCAAAGATGATATTGGTAGCTCATTACAACTGGGTACCATGACATTTTGGTTTAGAAAAATAGTGGCAGTACTGCAAAAGAATTTTTATTGACTGAATATTTGACAAGATGTCTGCAAGTACATCAGATCCTGCACTGGCTCTTCCATTTCCAATCTTGCCATCAAGGAACATAGGCTATACACCCCTCTACCTACTCCATATAGGCCTTGGTATTCCATCTCCATGGATTACATGTTAGATCTTCCTTCAACCAATCATGAGAACAATTGTGTCTTTGTGGGTGTTGATCGATTCTCTAAGATGACAGTTTTGGCACCTTGAAGGAAGAGTATCATAGTTAAGGCCATCGCCAAGCTCTTTTTTGAACACGTTTGGGTTCATTTTTGGATCCCATGAACCAATATCTTATATCGAGATAGTAGGTTCTTGAGCACTTTTTTTTCCAGCCTATGGTCAATGATGGACACCAAGTTGACCAAATCAAATGCCTTCCACCCAAAGACTGATGGAAAAAGAAAGATACTCAACAAGATGATTGTCCATATCTTGAGGATGCACAATTCCAAACATCCATGCAAATGAGATGAAAACCTTCCTTATGTTCAACATAGATACAACAAATCCCTTCACAACTTTGTTGGCCACAACCCTTTTTCAGGTGTGCTTGGGCTTCCAACCATTGGCCTCCATTGACATAGCTCTTCCCATTGCAACTGCATAGGAAGAGTCTTCCCAGGCTCAAACCGAGGCTGATCGAGTAGCCAAATTTTTTGAGCAAATACAACACATCCAACAACAATTTCATGATATTTCGTAGAAAACCAATGTCAAGTACAACTAGCGCCACAATAAACATTGGGTACAGTCACACAATTTTCAAGTGGGAGATACAGTATGCTTGAATTCACAGAAAGAGGGTCTCATAGGACCCCATAAGAAGATACGCCCACTTTGATACATGACTTACACCATCAACAAGGATATGGGTAAGAATGATTTTGAATTAAGTGTTCCTCCTTTCTTTGGCTTGCACCCAGTATTTAATGTGGAATTGCTTCAACCATATTTTCCACCTCTCCTAGACACTTTATATGTAGTTGTTGGCCCTTGACCAAGTTTTGGGATTTTCTTGGTCATGTTGACCTATTTTGGAACTTCGACAGCCTGTCGAAGAAGGAGCGCAAGACAAAGTGGAAGTCATGGGATCTCAGTCCACTTTTGGATCCTTTTTGGGTTTTTGGGAATATGTAACAGGAATGGGATGTCAGCCCATGGGTTTACCCATGTTTAGG